>JACEEZ010023955.1:366141-368641 GCA_016584305.1 Chionoecetes opilio
TATGATTTTAATTTCGCTCAACAGGAAGAAAAAAAAAAAAGCCCCCGTCATTTTAATTTCACGCACAATTCTAATATTTTTCCCAAAGATTTTTATGTAATACCAAAACATTCTATCTCATCAACTCTTCCTTCCTCCACAATTGATAAAGCTGCTCTACTTCGACTGTTGATAAGAGTAATACCCTGATAATACAATCGTAAATCACAACTACACATCTCACTGATAACAGAAAATTACTCCAGTACTGAAAGTCCCATCAACCCTTTAAACACAACGTAATTTCCATTCTAATTTGGGTACCATTAGACGATTTTGAGTGAATATAAGCAATGTTTTATAGATGTTCCCTGTTCAGTATCATTGTCGACTAACTACTGTGGTATATTCAGTTACTTTTCGAAATCTTATGGCTCCACAACAGACATTTTTTATAGCAAAGGAAAGATCTGGGTGTGAAGGTGTTAAAAAGTAGAATAAGAGATCTGAGTGGATTATTTCATGTCCTTCTGGGTCCCTCCTAGCAGGCCCGTTTTCAGTGAACCAAAGAAAGTGGGTAGGCGATCGTTACCGCGGCACGGGGAGGGGTGGGAACTCTGGGGAGGGCGGCCCACGATTCATAGATGGCGTTACCTATCTCTCCCTCGCAAAACTTCTGCTTATTTTCATTATATTGTCGTTTTCTTAAGGTTATATACTGTTGAATGCCTCAGATGATGTAGATAGATAGTGCATGAGTGGGTTTGTCTGTGTGGTGGGGGTCATTTTTGGCGTTGTGGCTTGAAAATTGGGTTTGAAAGATGGGGAGACGAGTTTGCAGTTCCGATTTCAATACAGAGATGGCGGGAGAGTTGCCTTCGCGAGCTAATATTGACTGTGTTTGTGTTTGTGTGTGTGTGTGTGTATGTGTGTGTGTGTGTGTGTGTGTGTGTGTGTGTGTGTTTGTGTGTGTTTACCTATTAAAAAGAGGTTTAAAGTGGGGAAGAAGAGAAAAAGAAGAGCATTGAGAGATTCAAATATATATAGAGAGTGAATATATATAGAGTATAGAGAGAATGTAGAAGTTTAAAGATGGTAAGAAGAGAAAAGGAGTAAATGAAGAGTAGGTGGTAGTTGTATTTAGGTAGTTGTAGCACAGAGGTCTGACCTATAGGTACTCTTGTGGTCCTGTCTCCGTATCTATATATACAAATAATCTTTATTCATCTAGTTTTTCTTTTGTGTGTGTGTGTGTGTGTGTGTGTGTGTGTGTCCCCTCACCTGACTCTCCCTCCACTCCCCTTTAATTAATACCTTGACGCTGCTCACCTGGTCTCCCCTTGCGCTCCCCTCAACCTGCCTCATTCTCCCCTCAACCTGCCTCAATCTCCCCTCAACCTGCCTCATTTTCCCCTCAACCTGCCTCAATCTCCCCTCAACCTGCCTCAATCTCCCCTCAACCTGCCTCAATCTCCCCTCAACCTGCCTCAATCTCCCCTCAACCTGCCTCATTCTCCCCTCAACCAGCCTCACTCTCCCCTCAACCTGCCTCAATCTCCCCTCAACCTGCCTCATTCTCCCCTCAACCTGCCTCAATCTCCCCTCAACCTGCCTCATTCTCCCCTCAACCTGCCTCATTCTCCCCTCAACCTGCCTCAATCTCCCCTCAACCAGCCTCACTCTCCCCTCAACCTGCCTCAATCTCCCCTCAACCTGCCTCAATCTCCCCTCAACCTGCCTCATTCTCCCCTCAACCTGCCTCAATCTCCCCTCAACCTGCCTCATTCTCCCCTCAACCTGCCTCAATCTCCCCTCAACCTGCCTCAATCTCCCCTCAACCTGCCTCAATCTCCCCTCAACCTGCCTCAATCTCCCCTCAACCTGCCTCATTCTCCCCTCAACCTGCCTCAATCTCCCCTCAACCAGCCTCAATCTCCCCTCAACCTGCCTCAATCTCCCCTCAACCTGCCTCAATCTCCCCACAACCAGCCTCAATCTCCCCTCAACCAGCCTCAATCTCCCCTCAACCTGCCTCAATCTCCCCTCAACCTGCCTCAATCTCCCCACAACCAGCCTCAATCTCCCCACAACCAGCCTCAATCTCCCCTCAACCAGCCTCAATCTCCCCTCAACCTGCCTCAATCTCCCCTCAACCTGCCTCAATCTCCCCACAACCAGCCTCAATCTCCCCTCAACCTGCCTCAATCTCCCCTCAACCTGCCTCACTCTCCCCTCAAACCTGCCTCACCTTCCCCTCGGTAGTACTGCCACACCATCACTTTCATCGCCTAACTCTTACTCATGTTCCTCTTCTTCACTTTCATCATCATCATCATCATCATCATCATCATCATCATTTTACTTTCCATCATCGAATCTCACCATAATGAACTTGTCTCTGGTACTCGTTAGCTTTTGTTGTATGTAATGTAGTAATGTATGTAAGTAATGTAGTAGTGTATGTAAGTAACGTAGTAATGTATGTAAGTAACGTAGTAATGTATGTAAGTAACGTAGTAAT
>JACEEZ010023955.1:378641-391141 GCA_016584305.1 Chionoecetes opilio
GAGAGAGAGAGAGAGAGAGAGAGAATCAGAAAGAGACAGAGACAGACAATCAGAAAGAGACAGACAATCAGAAAGAGACAGAGACAGACAATCAGAAAGAGACAGACAATCAGAAAGAGACAGAGACAGACAATCAGAAAGAGACAGAGACAGACAATCAGAAAGAGACAGACAATCAGAAAGAGACAGAGACAGACAATCAGAAAGAGACAGACAATCAGAAAGAGACAGAGACAGACAGACAGAGGGACAGAGAGAGAGAGAGAAAAAAAAGAGAGAAAGAGCACCTAAAAATAAAATTACAGGTTTGGGTTAAAACAGCAGAACAATTATCAACAGCCCCACGAGGCAAGGTTGGGGAAGGATCAAGGCTGACCTGCGACTCACTCCACATGCTAAAACCCCTTGATGATGCACAGGGCAGCCCACCATCACGCGGCCACCACCACCCCCAGGCGAGAGGCGGTGTTGCATAAAATAGGTAACCCGTGAGATAAGTCGTACCTTACCTCACACCCCGCCGTTCTTTACTTATTTACCACAAAATACTCCTTTATAAGTGATTAACCGGCGGCGGCGGGTGTCTCGTGCGTGCAGGGAAGTGACGGTAAAAATGGCCACAACTGTATTCCTGAAGGGCGGGTGCCGCCAGAAGCCTCTAAAATGCCAACGTATCCAGCAAGACCAACACAACACCAACCAACACCAACACCAACACCAACACCAACACCAACACCAAGACCAAGACCAACACCAACACCAACACCAACACCAACACCAACACCAACACCAAGGGCTGAATTATTGACCTGCATCGTTTCCCTTACCTCAAATAACCCCAAAAACGCGAAAATGACCTAAAATAAACCTGCAATAATCAACAATAAACCTCAAATAACATGAAATAACCTAAACTAAACCTAAACTAACAGAAAATAACCAAAACTAAACCTGAAATAACCTGAAATAACCTAAACTAACCGAAACTAACCAAAAATAAACCTAAAATAAAGTACAGTTTCTCCCTGACGACGAAGAGAGGAAAAGAAGACATGCAAAGAATTCGTGCCTGTAAGGAGTGCATGAGGATGGGACGAGTGATAGGTTTTTTGACGCAGTACTGACGAGTTCAAATAAGAAAAGCATAAATTTCAGTAAAACGAGATACATTTTGTAGGTAACACTGGCACCTCTCTCTCTCTCTCTCTCTCTCTCTCTCTCTCTCTTCTCTCTCTCTCTCTCTCTCTCTTTCTCTCTCTCTTTCTCTCTCTTTCTCTCTCTTTCTCTCTGTCTGTCTGTGTCTCTCTCTATCTGTCTCGCTTTGTCTCTCTCTGTCTGTTTATGTTTCTCTCTCTCTGTGGCTGTCTGTCTCTCTCTCTCTGTGTCTGTTTCTGTCTGTCTGTCACCTACCTATAAAAGGCCTATACATACCTATAATACAGCTACCTACGTCTTCTTCAATACGAGTATATCAACAATCACTCTTCCTTCAGTAGGTATAGTGCCTTGCTTGCTTCACTATTATCTCTTAAACCTTATCGTGTCTTCTAGAAACGTTAAACATTATCGTATCTCCTTCATTATCTTCATCTCCTCCTATCGCATATCCTTGAACCACGAGCAAGGGAACTACTGACGGAAGGAAATACGAAGGAACCCCCCCCCCACTCCCCCCCCAGTTAATAGAGGGTGTGGAAAGAAAGGTGGAAAGGTAGAGGGAGTTATAAAAGGGAATAAATAGATTGCTTAGTGTTAAATGGTGGTTTTGAAAGGGTTAAAAAGGTTTCAGTTTTCCAAAATAAGGGGTCGAAAAAGTCAGACTAGAAAAATTTAAATTCTTTTCCTCTCTCTCTCTCTCTCTCTTCTCTCTCCCCTTCTCTCTCTCTCTCTTTTTCTTCTCTTTTTCTCTCTCCCCCTCTCTTTTCTCTCCTCTCTCCCTCTCTCTTAAAATAAGGAGAAATCCCCCAGTTACTAGAGGGTAAAGGAGAATGCCCAACCCAGCATTCCGGGGTTTCCCTCCTGACCCAGGCTGTGATGTAAGATCGAGGAAAGAACAGGGAGGCAGCAAGCAATCTCTCCCCATCGGTCTGGGAGTGATAACTAGGTCTCGGGGGGCGGCTGGCTGTCCCCCGGCGCCGATACCCTTGTGGATAACACGCCGGAGAGGGAGAGAGAGGAGGGAGGGAGGGGGAGGTGGAGGGAAAGGGAGGGAGGTGGAGGGAAAGGGAAAGGGGGGAAAAGGGGGGGAAAGGGGGGAGAGGGAGGTGGAGGGAAAGGAAGGGGGAAGAGGGGAAGGGAGGGGAGGGAGAGGAGGGAATGGGAGGGAAAGGGGAGAGGGAAGGAAGGGAAGGGAGAGGAGGGAAGGGGAGAAGGAAGGGGAGGGCGAGGGAAAGGGAGGGAAAGGGGGGAGGGGGAAGGAAGGGAAGGGAAGGGAGGGAATGGGAGGGAGAGAGAGGGAAAGGGAGGGGAAAAGAGAGATAACTAAGCGAAGTAAAGGAAGGGAAAAAGTCCGCCAAGGAAGATAAAAGATGTTGGATACGGTAATAATCGGTGTTGTCTTTTTTTCGTTTTTGTTTGATGGCAAATATGATGAAATATTCTTTGGTTCGATTTCTTTGCTCCTTACCTTTAGTTCCTCATCTCTCTCTCTCTCTCTCTCTCTCTCTCTCTCTCTCTCTCTCTCTCTCTCTCTCTCTCTCTCTCTCTCTCTCAAACACCACAACTTTCAGCATTCAGGTCATCTGTTTATTGATTCATTGATAAAATAACCTCCAGCACCCGTCCTTTCAAGAAACTCCCTCACACACATGCACACACACACCTGCGCTATTGCTATTTGTATAGATGTGTGGACCCCTTCTCTCCTCTGTCCTCTCTCTACCTTCCCTCCTCCCTTCCTCCCTTCCTCCCTCTGCCTGCTCTCCTCTCTTCCTTCCCTTCTCTCCTCCTTCCTTCCTCTACCTTCCTTCCTCTCCTCCTCCTCCTCCCTCTTCCTTCCTTCCTCTCCTCCTCCTCCTCCCTCTGCCTTCCTTTCTCTCCTCCTCCTCCCTCTTCCTTCCTTCCTCTCCTCCTCCTTCCTTCCTCTACCTTCCTTCCTCTCCTTCTTCCTTCCTCTTCCTTCCTTCCCTCCTCCTCCTCCTCCCTCTTCCTTCCTTCCTCTCCTCCTCCTCCTCCTCCCTCTGCCTTCCCTTTCCCCTCCTCCTCTTCCTCCCTCTTCCTTCCTTCCTCTCCTCCTCCTCCTCCCTCTTCCTTTCCCCCTTCTCCTCCCTCTTTTCCCTTCCCTCCTTCCTTTTCTCCCTCTGCCTTTCCTTCCTCTCCTCCTCCTCCTCCCTCTTCCTTCCTTCCTCTCCTCCTCCTCCTCCCTCTTCCTTCCCTCTTCTCCTCCTCTCTCTCCCTTCCCTCCTCTCTTTCTCCCTCTACCTTTCCTCCTCTCCTCCTTCTCCTCCTCCCTCTGCCTTTCCTCCTCTCTTCCTTCCCTTCTCTCCTCCTTCCTTCCGTCTATCCAAATCACTCCAATTTAGGTGAGCACGTAACAGCGGGTCCTCACTCTTTACAACTCTCTCTCTTTTTTGTTTGTTTACATCTTTCAGCTTTTTAGAGTTGGATGGGACGTTTTACTTGCTCTGTTTTATTATTTTGTTTTTGTTTTCTAATTTTTATTTTTTTTATTTTGTTGTTTCCACGTACATGGTATGAGGCAGGCGATTATACTATATTTGTTGTTGTTGTTGTTGAAGGTAGTGGTAGTGGTGGTGGTGGTGATGGTAGAGGGGGATGCAAGGGAGTATTAGGTTAAGATTGCAGGGATTGTGTCAATATTTCATCACAACAGAAACAAAAACTACCAAAACCCCATTAACTGCTTTACATAAACCCACCTACTACCTTAAAACTGCTTCTACACCCAACCCCCAAATACTACCATTTACTGCTTCTACATCAACTACCACTACTACCATTTACTGCTTCTACATCAACAACCACTACTACCATTTACTGCTTCTACATCAACTACCACTACTACCATTATTTGTTTTTTTTCTACATAAACAACCACTATTTGCCTTTAAAACGCTTCTCCCAATAAACTACCCCCTACTCCCTTTAACTGTTCTACATCAACAACCACTACTACCATTTACTGCTTCTACATCAACTACCACTACTACCATTTACTGCTTCTACATCAAAAACCCAAATACTCCCATTAATTTCCCTTTCTAATCAACTACCATACCCCCATTAACTGCTTTTTACATCAAAAACCCACATGCCTTTAAAACTCCCTTCTACTCAACTACCACTACTCCATTAACGGGCTTCAAACATCAACTACCACTACTGCCATTAACTGCTTCTACATCAACTACCACTACTACTATCCCTTATAATCAGACTGTGACACTCATGTTCTTATATTTCTCTACTACTACAAAAACAACAACAACTACAACTACTATTATACTTTTACTACTATACTCTGTTTTTTTTAAAGAGGCGAAAAATCCTGACCCCTTACTGTTTAAACTGGTTTGATTTTTTGATGCCAGGAAAAGGGGAAAAAACTAGGGGCTTTTTTTAAATTTCCCACTGTTTTTTAAATCATAGTTCCCCAATTTTAAAAAAAGGGAAACACATAGGAAAAAATTTTAAAGCATAAAAACCATGATAAAAGGGGAAATTTTTCCCCCCTTATTAAAAAAAAAAAAAAATATACAAATCTCATAAAAACCCTACTAAACACTACTACAAATACTTTTGCTACTACTATTTACTAACAAACTACTACTACGGGCTACTACACTACTACTACTACTACTACTACAAAAGCTACTCAAATTTTTAATATACTACTCTACTACTACTACTACAATCTACTACTACAACTAAAATACTCTACTACAAATTAGTACTACTACTAAAAAAAAAACTCCCTACTCTATACTCCCTACAAATACTACTACTACTGCTACAAACTACTACAAACCTACTACTACTACTGCTATTTCAACTACTACTACTACAAACTACTAAATACTCTATTTACTACCCTACTACTACTACTACTACTAACTACTACTCAAAATACTTCCCTTACTACACTACTACTATTTACTTTACTACTAACTACTACTACGCTACTTACTACTACTACTACTCTACTCCCTACTACTACAAACTACAAATACCTACTATTTACTACTACACTCCCTACTACTACTGGCTTAATACTCACACGACAACAAAATATACAAAACTACTGCTACAAAATACTACTACTACTACTACTGCTACTACTACTACACACTACAATACTACAACTACTACTACTACTACTATGTTTAAACTACTACTACTTTTCTATTACAAAATACTACTATTTACTACTATTTAAATACAAATAATTTACTACTACAAACTACTACGCATTCAAACTCCCTACGCTACTCTACTACTACACTCTACTAAACTTACTACTACATTGCTACTACTATACTACTACTACTACTACTACAAATACTACTACTACTTTTTTTTTTTTTTTTCTATACTACTACTAAAATATACCTCCACCGCCCCCCCCCCCTTTTTTTGCGGCGGGTACGCCAAAAGCCCCACCTCGCTATTGACTGTGGCACCCAAACCCTTACAACTCCCCTAAAAAAAAATAATTTACTAACTAACTACCCCCCAAAAATTTTTTAAACCTACTCTATTCCTAACCTATCCACCCTTATCCCCCTCTCTCCCAAATGTGGCCTCAAAAAATCGGGGGTCACTTAGTCCGTGTTAGAGGGGGGAGTATCTCGTACCCCTGAAAACCCCAGGAGGGCGGCCCGGGAGCGGGAGAAGGAAAAGGAAAACACCTCATCCGGGCGGCGGGGAAAGTTTCCTTGGCGGTGCTTTTTTTTTTTTATTTGACATCAAGTCAGCCATTTCCTTAAAGTAAAAGCTCCTCCTTGGGGGGCCATGCCGCCAAAATTGGTAAAGGGACCGGGGCGTGAAGGTACCGGGGTCGACTTGCAGGATCCTATCGCCATGGGCCCCTTATTTTCCCTCCAGCTCGTTCCTGTGGTGGACAGCCTCGAGGAGAGCTCACGAGGGGGAGGGGGCCCCTCGGGTCGAAAAACCCCGGATGTCCAAAAAGGTCCGCTGCCCTCTGGTCCCAAAAACCCCAGCACAGAGGTCCCCCGCGAGCCTCGGGGCGGGATTGGCTGTCCTTTTTCCGCGGAATTCCCCCTAGGGGGCCAAAAGGGTTTGGCTCGGTGGAACGTCGTGGCACACCTCCCTGGGGAATGCTGGCGGGTTCGGTCCCCCCACCTCGTCGTCCCTGATACCCGAACCCCCCCTTTTTTGCACGTCATGGTAGGTCGACTTTGGGTTGGGGACCCACACCCCAAAGGTGTTGGGGACCCTTTTCCATGGCCCCGTACCTCAGAGAAAGGGCCCCAAATTCTTGTTTGTTGGGGTTTTGAAGCCCTTTGCTTTTATTGGTAGTGATGTTAGCCATTTGGGACGCTCCCGTCTCCTTTTGGGGATGTGGATTTTTTCTCAGGGTGTCTGGAGGCGGAGGTCGAAAGGTTTTCAAAGGCTGGTCTTCTGCCCTTGCTCCCTGTCTCGGGGAAAATCTTTTTTCTTTTGCTCAGCGATCACCCCTTTGGGTCGATTTAAACCTTGTGCGTCCTGAGCGATAAATTTCCCCCCCAGGGAAGGGACCTGGAAAGGGTTTTGAGGGAAATTGAGGTTCTCCACCTCCCCCCTTCAGGAGAGGTGTTTCCCCATCCCGCCTATTTTTGGAGGGATTTTTCGAGCAACGCCCTCGCGTCATTCCCCGGGAGGGGAGATTTCAGTAACGCTGGTATGAAGGTTTGTTCTTTATAGTTTCCCTTTCCAGCGGTCTGGGGAGAGGGCTGATGTCCGGAATGGTGCGCATAAAGAATTTTCCCCCGTTTTGGCGGCCATGCGTGTATCCCGCGTGGGCTCCCGTGAGGCTCGGCCCTTGGCCATGGCTGACGGGACATCGACCTCGTGCCCCCACCCCAAGACACTTTCTCCCCAAACGTACCCCCCTTCTTATACTCCTCTGTTCCAAAACAGAAACCCAAGTCCCGCTGCCCTTTCCTTCGTTACCAACAACCCCCACTGCCACTGAAGAGTTTAAAAGCCCCGTCATAGTGCTCTGGCTTGACGATGGGGAAGGGTTTTTAGCGGCGTTGGGTGTGAAAATCCTATGGTGGGGCCCTTTGGGCCCCTGTTTTAAACCCCCCCAACCCCCCCCCCAAAGTGGTTGGGCCCTTTGTAATTTTCCCCGGCCCCTGACAGGTCGTCACAATGCCCCCCTGCTTCCCCTTTGGGTTTTTTTCAAACGCAACACTCTTGAAGGATGACATCCCAAGGGGCGTCCAGGGGCCAGGGCCCAACGGGGTAAACCTTTGGAGTTTTTTCCTTCCCTTGACTCAACACCCAGCCCTTATTGCTACCACTCCTTTTTTACATAAAAATTTAAGGGGGTTTCACAAAAAGGTTTTATCGGCGTATGTAGCCGGGGAAGGCCCACTTGATTTTTTATATTAAAAACATTGTTTTTCTGTTGAGGGGGTTTAAACGCGTTTCTTGCGTCCACTAACAAAACCGCTTCACAGCCCTTTTTGGGGCGAAGATCCCCCTCAGGGCCCGGGGAAAGGGCTGCTTCCCCCCCCTGCCTGTTCCCCTGCGCATACCTGGGGTTTCCCCGCCGCCCCCCTCACACCCTCCTTGACGACCCCCATGATGAAATTTACCCACGCCCGCGTCGTATGACTTCCCCAATGCCAAGGGCCCCTGCATCCTGGCTTCTTGTCCGGGGGAATGACGGCGGGCTGTGAAGGCGTCGAGATGGTGACAAGGGTGGTGGCGTTTCCTGTAGTGCTGCGAGAGCAGGGGCCAGGGTCACTACCCGCCACTCCCACAAAGGGTTTGCTCCCTCAGCACCCGACGCCACCCTCTCGCACCCAAAGGCCTGAGGGCCCAAAACACTGCCAGGTTCGGGGGGATTTCTTCCACACCTTTTTCCCCCTTGATCATCCGTAAACTACTATACTACACTACTACTACTACTACTACTATTACTACTACTACTACTACAACTACTACTATACTACTGCAACTATTTACTACTATTTACTACAAATACTACTATACTACTAGTGGGAAGAGGGTCCATATATTTTAAAGAATACCTTTAACGTCACTGTCTTAATTTCGCCCTTTAAAAATTTTTTTAAAGGAATTTTTCTCCCTTTAAAGGGTTTTAATTTATAAAACCTTGAATGACAGAGCAACTATCTTAAACTGGATTTATGGCCTAAGAATTTATTGTTGATAAATATTTTAATAGAAATCCTTTTTTGGGGATCTGAGAATTAGTTTACTGTCTGCTTTGTTTTAGAACATACTTCTTCTAAGAGGGAAAAAAAGGGGTTTGTATTTTACAACTTTTTTGCTCTTTAAAGAGAAATATTGATGTAGTTCGCTCAATTGCTGCTCAAAAATTATGTTTTTATTTTTTCCCGGGAAACTTTTTTTATTGGATGTAGATTGGGTGATTTTGATTTTTAAGTGAAAGTTATGAAGTGTAGGTGTACCTGAATCTCCCTCTGAAAGTGTCGGGGTCTCCAAGCGGGGAAGTGAGGGTGGGTTGTATGCTTATGGGAAAGAGTGTTAAGGGGAAAGTACAAATTTATTGAGTGTTTAAGGATTCATTTTTTTAAAAATATTGGGGGGGAAATTTTAGAATTATTTTGAAAAATGTTTATTTAAAAAATGTTACGGGGAGGCAAAAACCAAGGATGAAAACCTACAACCCACTTCACACATTAGGACGAATTTTAAACTAAAGAAAATTTTTTTATTTTTTTTTTTTTTTAGGGGGATTTTTAAAGCTGACCCTTTTTCTGGAAAAAGGGGTGGACTCCCCTGATAAAAATTTTTTTAGTAAAATAACTTCACGTGTTGGATTTTGAAAATTCTTGACCCCGATAGTTTTTTCTTTTTTTACCATATAATATTCACATTGCAAATGGTTAGTCATATTTAGGAAAAAATAGTAATGATATATATTTTCAAAGTATAAAAGTTTTATAGACTTTTTTTGGATCAGATCCTTTACCTATTTCAGGGGAAAATTTACTCCCCTAGGACTCTGTCTATGTATAACATAAAAGAAAGTGTTCAGCAGAATCATGTTAGTATATTTCCTTGGGGGGAGCTCACTTCTCAAAAATACGAATATATGAATAAAAATTGAGATGAAATTTAGAACCTTTTATATGAAGCCACTTTGTGTTTTTAGTGTTGGGGTGCCCGCAAAGAGGGCCAAACCCGTTGCAGCTCCAGGATTTGATAAAAAATTGACAATCTGTTTTTAATTCTTTGAATTTTTTTAAAAAGGCTGTTAAGAAAACAAGTTTAAAAGTAGACAGGATGGAACAGAAATGTTAAGGATTTGTATACACCCTTTAAAGGAAAATTTTAAAATAGGGTTTTTAAAAGGAAAATCAGAGATACTGCTGAATTTCCCCCAAAATGAAAACAAAATGAAAATTGTTCAAAAAGCACTTTCAATTGTAAAAAAATAAATCCTTGAGAGATCGATATTATACACAAAAAAATGAATCAAAGGTATGATAGCGTTTTTGGAAAAAAATTAGAAAGAAAAGTAAAAACAAAATCCTCAAATTTTTAAACGATTTGGGGAAAATGACCCTAAAAAAATTATTGATTTTTTCCATAACAAATTTTTTTTAAAAAGGAGGGAAAGTTTTTTACACAAAAGAGAGCAAAGTTTACTTGATGGAGGGTAAAATTTTGTGGGTTTTTATTTTTGCTGGGAAAAATACCCTACTATATAAAAAGACAAAAAAGGGGTGGGTCAGGATGGCCTCCATTCCCTTTCTCTTAAAAATGGGCCCCCAAAAAATTAAATTGCCCAAAAAATTTTGTGTTTATGAAAGCAGTTTTTAGCCACTGTTTTTAACCTTCAAAATTTTCTTAGGGGGGATATAAATTTTTTTTTCCCATAATAAAAGATACTAAGGGAAAAATTTGGTGATTTAAAAAATTATCGACCAGTAATGCAGTCCAGTATATTGAAATTATTTTTAAAACACATATTTGGGCATTTTAGAGGAAAAAAATTTAAGCCATAAACAGTTTGGGTTTTTTTGCAAAAATGGCCCCAAAACCAAAGATGCTTTTTCCTTCTAAAAGAAAAATTTTTTTCATTTTTTATACAAAAAAAAATGATAAAGCATTTGTAATTTTGGATTTGTCCAAAGCTTTTGGAAAAAAAGGGTTAAAACATTTTTTTTTAGGGGAATATGTTTTTAGTTTGGGGAAAATTTTTTCCTACCCTTGTTTTTTTTTTTAATGAATTTTTGGAAACAAGTTGCTAGAATTTTTTATTGGGAAGGTTTTCCCAAAGGGTCTTATACAGAAAATTTAAACTGGTGTAAGACAAGGAGGAATTTTTTCGCCATTTCTATTTAAAATTTTATATTTATGATCTTTTTCAGGGGCATATCCAACCTTGACGTAGGATTAAAAAATGGATCTTTTAAAAAATGAATATTATAGCGTATGCCCGATGACATAGTTTTTCTTGCTGACTCCATAATAATTAGAAACATTATTAGATTATTTTTAAAAATAAAAAATTTAAAAATTTGAAAATAAAAGGGAAATCAATTTAAAATCTAAATTATGGTCTTTTTTATGTGTAAAAAGAAGAAATGTAAGATGAAGGGATTATAAGTCACTATAAAATCCCTGGAAAAATTTCAAGTATTTAGGACAAATTTTATGTCATTTTTAATTTTTTTTATAAAAAAAGATTAGAGGAAAGGCTTCAAAATTTTTACAGTAAAAATTTTAAAACTGTCTTGCGTAAGTTTAAAGGGTCAATTCACAAGCATTCCTTTTTTTTATTCAACATACAGTAATTTCCCATCTAGGGGCTTAAAAAGTGGAATTTATTTAAATTAACTCGGGGTTATATATTTTAAAAAATTTTAGATCTTATGCAAAAGCACTTAAAAAAAATTTTTTGGATTTTCCCTTTTTTAAACCCGTAAACACAGTATTGTCAAAGAGTGTAACATGTTGTATTTAAAAAATCAGTAACAACAGTTCAAGCTAGGTTTTTAGATCTATAAGCAAAAAAAATTTTTGTATTATTTTGAACAAACCCTTTTTTTTTGAAGGGGATTCTTTTAAATCTTTTTTTTAATTTTTTTATTCCCCATTTTATAAAATAACTTTTTTAGATAAAGTATGGATGTAATTTTAGCAAAATTACTTGGGGTTTTAAAAACCATGAAATAAGAGAGGAGTTTTCCCCTTCCCTTTTAAATTTATGATAATTTTTTTTTTTGTGATAGGAATATACAAATCCTTGTATTTTTATGCAAAAAGTGAGATGAGATGAGATGATGAATTTCTAATACACAACTACTACTACTACTACTACTACTAAATTCTACTACTACTAAATGCTTTCTACTACTACTAATGGTTTCTACTACTATACTACTACTTTCTTTCTACTGCCCACTACTAAATACTACTGTTTAAACTACTACTACTACTTTCTAAATACTTTTACTGCTCACTACTACTAATGGGGTTTCTATACTACTACTACTAATACTACTACTACTAAAACTACTACACCCACTACTAAATACTGCTATACTACTCCCACTACTGCTACTACTACTATCTACTACTACTCTACAACATACTCAAATACACACTACTAAAATACTAATACTAAATACTGCTTCTATACTACTACTACTACTACAATATACTACTACTAAATTTCTGCACTACTACTACTCTACTTACTACTGCTACTACTACTGCTACTCTACTACTACAAAATACTAATATACTGCTACTACTACTACTAACCCACTACTAAAATACTACTACACTACTACTACTACTACTACTACCCACTAAACGGGTACTACTACTACTACAACAACTACTACTACTATACTAAAAATACTACTACTCTACTACTACTACTACCCCCAAATACTAATACTACTACTGCTACTACTACTAAATACTAAATACTTTCTAAATACAACTACTACTACTCCCACTACTACTACTACTACTACTTTCTACTACAAAATACTACTACTACCCACTACTGCTGCACTACTACTACTACTGCTACTACTATACTATACAACTACTACTACTACTATTTCTTTCTACAGCTACTACTACTACTACTACTATACTACTACTGCTACTATACTACAAACTACTACACTTACGGGTATACTACACAAAATATTAAATACCTTTCTACTACTACTACTACTTAAATGCTACTGCTACTACTACTACCTACAAACTACTAAAATACTACTACTACCCGCTACTGCCCCATACTACTACTACTGCTACTTTCTACTACTCTACTATTACTACTACACTAATAA
>JACEEZ010023955.1:396141-399809 GCA_016584305.1 Chionoecetes opilio
CCGACTTATCACGAACAAACCCACCGATGTACCACTTATCACGAACAACACACCGATGTACCGACTTATCACGAACAACACACCGATGTACCGACTTATCACGAACAACACACCGATGTACCGACTTATCACGAACAACACACCGATGTACCGACTTATCACGAACAACCCGCCGATGTACCGACTTATCACCAACAACCCACCGATGTACCGACTTATCACGAACAACCAGCCGATGCACCGACTTATCACGAACAACCAGCCGATGTACCGACTTATCACGAACAACACACCGATGTACCGACTTATCGCGAACAACACACCGATGTACCGACTTATCACGAACAACACACCATGTACCGACTTATCACCACAACCCACCGATGTACCGACTTATCACGAACAAACCCCACCGATGTACCGACTTATCACGAACAACCCACCGATGTACCGACTTATCACGAACAACCCACCGATGTACCGACTTATCACGAACAACCCACCGATGTACGACTTATCACGCACAACCACCGATGTACCGACTTATCATGAACAACACACCGATGTACCGACTTATCATGACAACCACCGATGTACCGACTTATCACGAACAACCACCATGTACCGACTTATCACGAACAACACACCGATGTACCGACTTATCACGAACAACCCACCGATGTACCGACTTATCACGAACAACCACCGATGTACCGACTTATCACGAACAACCCACCGATGTACCGACTTATCACGAACAACCCACCGATGTACCGACTTATCACGAACAACCCACCGATGTACCGACTTATCACGAACAACACACCGATGTACCGACTTATCACGAACAACACACCGATGTACCGACTTATCACGAACAACCCACCGATGTACCGACTTATCACGAACAACCCACCGATGTACCGACTTATCACGAACAACCCACCGATGTACCGACTTATCACGACAACCACCGATGTACCGACTTATCACGAACAACACACCGATGTACCGACTTATCACGAACAACACACCGATGTACCGACTTATCACGAACAACACACCGATGTACCGACTTATCACGAACAACACACCGATGTACCGACTTATCACGAACAACACACCGATGTACCGACTTATCACGAACAACCAGCCGATGTACCGACTTATCACCAACAACCCACCGATGTACCGACTTATCACGAACAACCAGCCGATGTACCGACTTATCACGAACAACCAGCCGATGTACCGACTTATCACGAACAACACACCGATGTACCGACTTATCGCGAACAACACACCGATGTACCGACTTATCACGAACAACACACCGATGTACCGACTTATCACCAACAACCCACCGATGTACCGACTTATCACGAACAACCCACCGATGTACCGACTTATCACGAACAACCCACCGATGTACCGACTTATCACGAACAACACACCGATGTACCGACTTATCACGAACAACACACCGATGTACCGACTTATCACGAACAACCCACCGATGTACGACTTATCACGAACAACACACCGATGTACCGACTTATCACGAACAACACACCGATGTACCGACTTATCACGAACTCACCGATGTACCGACTTATCACGAACAACCCACCGATGTACCGACTTATCACGAACAACACACCGATGTACCGACTTATACGAACCCGGGAACAACACCACCGATGTACCGACTTATCACCAACAACCACCGATGTACCGACTTATCACGAACAACCAGCCGATGTACCGACTTATCACGAACAACCCACCGATGTACCGACTTATCACGAACAACCCACCGATGTACCGACTTATCACGAACAACCCACCGATGTACCGACTTATCACGAACAACCCACCGATGTACCGACTTATCACGAACAACACACCGATGTACCGACTTATCACGAACAACTCACCGATGTACCGACTTATCACGAACAACCCAACCGATGTACCGACTTATCACGACAACCACCGATTACCGACTTATCACGAACAACCACCGATGTACGACTTACACGAACAACCCACCGATATACCGACTTATCAGACAACACACCCGATTACCGACTTATCACGAACAACCAGCCGATGTACCGACTTATCCAAAACCCACCGATGTACCGACTTATCAGAACACCCCCGATTACCGAATCACGAACAACCCACCGTGTACCGACTTATCGACACCCCCGATGTACCGACTTATCACGAACACCTCACCGATATCCGACTATCACGAACAACACTCCGATGTACCGACTATCGAACCCACCGATGTCCGACTTATCACGACAACACACCGATGTACCGACTATCACGACAACCACCGAATGTAACCGACTAATCACGACACCCACCATGGGACGACATCACGAACATACACCCGATGCACTTATCAGAACAACCACCGATGTACCGATTATCACGAACACCCACCGATGTACCGACTATCACGAACACCAAAGTATACCGACTTATCAGAATCACGATGTAGATATAGGAAACCAATATACCGACTTATCACGACCACCGATGTACGACATAAACAACGCACAGAGAAACAGCCACATCACAGAGAAAGTACGTTAAGTGAGAGGAACACCATTACCATGAACACGGATACTAGCGCCTAATTCCTTACGTGCCGGACTTCACCAGACCCGTATAACAGTTAAGACCGATACCCAGACAGCCGGACAATCGGGTGATGCGCGCCGAGACGTGGAGCGAGGGCCAGTGTCCACCTAATGAAAATCGAGACGAGCAGAAGAAGCACACCGTGGTAGTGAGGAGGAAGAAGTAATGAAGATAGAAGAAGAGGAAGGGAAAGAAATGCGATGAATGGTATAAAATCGAACATTTAAATCATGTGAAGAGAAGTGTGCATACCATGTTTACAAAGGTGACATGAGGAAGACAGCGGCAGGAGAGAGTATGGATGGAGGGAAGGAAGGAAGGAAGGAAGGAAAGGAAGGAAGGAGGGGAGAGACGAAGGGAAAACGTAGACGGTTAGAGGAGAGAAGGAGAGAGAAGGAAGAGAGAGAAGAGAGAGGAGAGAGAGAGAGAAGAGAGAGAGAGAGAGAGAGAGAGAGAGAGAAGAGAGAGAGAGAGAGAGAGAGAGAGAGAGAGAGAGAGAGAGAGAGAGAGAGAGAGAGAGAGAGAGAGAGAGAGAGAGAGAGAGAGAGAGAGAGAGAGAGAGAGAAGAGAGAGAGAGAGAAAAGAGAGAGAGAGAGAGAAGAGAGAGAGAGAGAAGGGGAGAGAGAGAGAGAGAGAGAGAGAGAGAGAGAGAGAAGAGAGAGAGAGAGAGAGAGAGAGGAGAGAGAGGGAGAGGAGAGAGAGAGAGAGAGAGAGAGAGAGAGAGAGAGAGAGAGAGAGAGAGAGAGAGAGAGAAGAGAGACATGCACCGACAGCAGACAGACAGAGAGAGAGCCAGCAGCCAGAGAGAGCCAAGAGAGATACAACCAACCGAACGCACCACACAGACACACACACCCGCCAGCAGCCGCGCCAGCCAGCCAGCACCAGCCAGCGCACAGCAGCCAGCCAGACAGAGCACCGCCGCCAAGCAGCCCAATCCCAGCCAGCCAGCCAGGCCAGCCCGCAGCCCCAGCGCAAGCCAGCCAGCCATCCAGCCAGCCAGCCAG
>JACEEZ010023956.1:0-17500 GCA_016584305.1 Chionoecetes opilio
TTGGGTTTGGGAAATTTTTTTTGGTTTAACGGTAAATTTGAGATAAAGTTTTTAAATCTAAATAATTTAAAAATACAAAGTTGAAAGGGAAATGGTATGAAATGAAAATACTTTCTGAGCCCTAAAAAAATTTTCCTACTTTATAATAAAGAAAGCAAAAAAAAAAAAGAAAGGAAGAATATTTAACACTCGGCTATGAAAAAAAGAAGTAAAAAACAAAACTAAATGAAAATGGTAAAGTCTAAAATGATAATAATAAAAACAATAATGGTAAAAAAACTGATTTGAATAAAATTAAAGTGATAAAAAAAAGATTAAAGGAAAAAAATAAAAAAAAAAAAAGAAGAAAATACAATATGACTAACTAAATATAAAAAATGAAAACCAAAATAGAAAAAACAAAAGAAAAACGAAAAAAAAAAGGGGGATAGAAAAGGGAAAAAAAGAAAAAAAAAAAAAGGGAAACGATAAACAAAAAAAAAGATACGAAAAAAAAAATATGGAAAAAAAAATAGGGAGAAAAATAAACCCTTTTCAAAAAAATGATAACGAATAGAAAAAATATATTATACTATATTATATATAAAATATATTTATATAATTATATATTATATATAAATTTATATATTATTATTTATATATATTATTATATATATATTTATAATTTTTAATTTTTTTTTATATATTAAAAATTTATTATAATATTTATATATTATTTAATTTAATAATATATATTTTATTATATTTTTATATTATACTAAGCGAAGCTTCGGTCCTGGGACCAACCCCTCCCCCTTTGATTAGGGTTAGCGAGACGCGGTTCGGGGTTAGTCCCCAGGATGAGTCTTTATGGTTAAAGTCCTGGGGAGTCGGTTGAGGCTTGGCATACATTAAGCGATTAGGTGTAAGCCAAACACGCCAAGCAGGTTTTATATATGGGAAAATTTGGTTAGGGGTGAAGGTGACTATGATTGGTTAGATTTTTTAATTTTATAATAATAATAATAATAATAAAAATATAAAATTTTTTAAAAAAAAATAAAATAATAAATAGTAATATAAAATAATAATAAAAATAATAAAAATAATAATAACAATAATAATAGCAATAATGAACAGAAAAAAAGATTAAAAAATGAAGATAAATAAGATACTTCGCCTACACGCCCGAACGAATTGGTGGATCGAACCCCTGACCCAATCAGGGGCTCTGCACCAAACCACGACTCTACACACATGCCCCCTGACGGCAGAAATGAAGAAAATTATTATGATTGATGATATGAAAAAACAGATGATAACTATGAAAAAAACCATGCTACTTACAATACAAACACAACTACTACACTAAAAAAAAATTTTATATTTCCAACCCAATTAAAGAAATTAAAAAAAAAATAATTAAGGGACAAAGATAAATTAGAAGTGTCCAAGGTGTGATAAGAAATAAAAATATCAATGCGTGAAGGGGGCAGAGGAGGGGAGGAAGATTTTTTGGAAAAGGAAATGAGAGCTAACTGGGAAAAAAGGGAACATTTTTGGCAAGGAAATAGACAAAAAGGGAAAAAGGGGGAAAAGAAGAAGAGAGGGGGGAAAGAAGAGAAAAGAGAGAGAGGAGAGAGGAAAGAAGAGAGAGAGAGAGAGAGAAAGAGATAGAAAGGGAGAAGGAGGAGGAAGAAAAAAGGGAGGGGGGAAAAGGGGAGGGAAGGGGGGGGGGGGGGGGCCCCTGCTCCCACCTCTTGACTGGGGAAAAAGGGAAAATTAAAAAAAACCCTAAGGGGAAGGGGAAGGGACTTTTAAAGGAAGAAAATGAATTAGACGATATCCCAAAAGATGAAAGGAGGGACATAGGTAAACACAGGAAACAAATTTTTAGCGAAGGGGGGACAAAAGGACGGGAGATAAATAAATGGAGGAAGGGAGGTTCGAAACACATACCCACTCACCCCCCCCAAAGTAAAAAAAGAAGATGATAGAATAACACGTACGTAGTAGATAATATTAGATTTATATAAAAAAATAATAAAAATAATACAGTGCATATATATATTATAAAAGAATAAAAAAAAATAAGGGTGTATTTTTTGTATTTTTCCCAAATTTAAAATTTATCCGTTTTTTTCATTTTTAAGACTATCAAAAAATGACCCCAAAAAAAAAATGAAGAAAAATAAGTATGTTTTTCAAGATTAGGCTTAAAGTAAACACTCAATCACTTTCTTAGAAATTGATCACAGATAAACACAGGTAAATAAAAAATCCTGAGGAATTTTCTAGTCATGTAACGCATATTTTAAAAGGTGACAAACGCTTTCCTACAGACCCCCCACACTTAAAAAGCAGTTAAAACTAAATAAAAAAATTAACGTATATCTGGTTCAGTTTTGGTCTCCGTATTACGGAGGATGGAATAGCATTGTTAGAATGGTCCAGAGAAAAATGACAAAAGATGCGGGGTGCGTAAATTTAGTTTGGAGGAGATTGGAGCTATCAAAATTCATTCATAACAAAATAAGAAAATAAGAAAATAAGAAACTACAAGGGGGCCGTGAGACCTAATGGGCAGTTAGGTTGGATGGGGACATGCCGGTAAAAGCACCAAAATTTTATACGAATTTTCAGGGTCCCAGCTAGATTCTATAACGGCGCCAAGCGGTAGGACCATTTTTTGAAATTTTTCATTATATGTAAAATTTTTTTTTAAAATTTGGGAATTTTTTTTTTTTAGTTTTGGAAAAAAAAAAATGTTTTTTTTTTCAGAATGAGAAATATAGTCTTTCGTCATTTTGGTGAAATTGTTTTTAGAACGAAACTGAAGTATTTTAAAACAAATTTAAAAATTTAGGTGTCTCGGGTGCATTTCCTAAATTAAGCTTCAATTCTAGAACCGGCCCCAAACGACCGAACAGTCCTTCCCCTTCTTCAGTCATCATCCAAGGGAAGGGGAACAGTCAGATGGTTTTTTCCCTTTAAAAGTGATGGCCCCCTTTCTCTCGTCTGTACATATTTCTAGAACGGGTAAGATAGGGGGAACCTTTCTTCCAACATGAAAACATCCGCCCCCCTTCTCTTCTGAAAGGGGAAACACTGCCCCAAGGGAAAAAGTCAGACCTTTTGGTACCCTTGTGGAAAAAAAACCACAAAACTCTCAAAAGGGAACCCCCCCCTTTTTTCGGGATGAAAGAATACTCGACGGTGCTGCTGTGGGTGTATCTGTTTCCCTCTTACTAATGTTCCACTTTCAAGAACGCTAATGAGGCCCTTCATCCCCCCCCCCTGAAGCTTCTGAATCCTGCAGAAAGTCTTGGTCTGGGACGCTACTTGCCAGCAGTACAGGATCAACAAAGGAGAAAAGGGGAAATTTTGTACGAAGAAAGGTCGGTGGCCAAAAAAGGGTGCCCAGCAAGGGCCCCGACTTCCCGGGATCCCCAAAAAAGGGGAGTTTTTCCAGTTCCTTTCGAAAAAAGTGGGTCCAGTGACTGGCCAGGGGAAAGGGGGTCTTCATAACATCAGGCACAAATGTAATCAAAAGGGGTTTCAGACCACCCATGCCACGATGTGCCCACAAAGGGGCCGATAAAAGGATTGTTTTCACCTGAAAGATGCGCGGAAAAGGGGAGCCCACTGTTTGGTACCACTGTCGACACAGACGTTTTTCCATCTGATAGGAAAGTACCATTCCCTGCCAGCCGCCAGATGGCAGCCATCTGGGTAGTTTTTGGGAATGGAAAAAACTTCATTACCGGAACAATCCCTATCCCCCCCTGCTCGGGAAAAAATAGTCAACGCATTCCCTTTGTTCCACATTTCAGGGGCTGCGAACAACCCCCGCTTTCTTGGGCAAAGGGAAAAAATCCATGGAGGCTTGGAATGCCTATGGAGGTGACGGAGGTCTTTAAAAACTTTATGAATCACCCTTTCATGACTGTGACAGTGAACTGCAAGCAATTCCCGTTGCTCGGCGCTTCACCGGATCATCTACAATAAGACGACAAAATTTGGCTCTGTGAAAGGGCACGTAGGGAAATCTTCTCACAGGAACAGGCCAAAGGAAAAAATTCCCCCCAAAGCAAGAAGCCCTTCTGCAACCACACTGCGCGCATCTACCCAAACTGGAATCTGGGGAACCGTGACAATGTAGCAGAAACCCCCCAAAACCCCGAGGGCTTTGGATGGCTCTAAGATGCAACGAAAACCTGGGGTCCCGTGTGGTCCAACCTGCCTTAGCATCTAGGCCTCCAGCGAACTGGGCAAATGTGGGGTGCAAAAGCGCCCCGTGCGGGGGCGATGCTCATGCAAAAGGGGGCGTGGAATGCACCGAAAATTCAGCTGCCAATGTGAATAGCTTAGCCGAGAAGTAATTTTGCACCATGTTTGGGTGAATATACGCAGGTCTGAAAAAGGATCCATTTTTTTTTTGTTTTCGTATGTTTTAAGGGCAGGCTCCGAAATTTAATTTAAATACCTTTACTATGCTAACCGCTTTCGACCACGCGATTACGAATAAAAAAGATAACGAAAAATTTTTTTTTGAATACCCGGGGACCTACGTTTTAAATTTAAAAGTTTAAAAAAAAATTAGGAAATGCACCCGGAAACCTAATTTTTTAAAAATTGTTTTTAAAAAACTTCTGTGTTCGATTTTAAAAAAACAAAAATTTCACCAAAAGATCGGGAAAAACTATATTTTTTATTTCTGCAATAAAAAACATTTTTTACCCAAAATAAAAAAAAAAAAAATTCCCCAAAAATTTTTAAATTTTTTTTCTCACAAATAATAAAAATTTCAATAAGAGTGGCCTCCGTTTGGCGCCGGTTATAGAATCATAGCGGGGACCCGAGATTTCCCTGATAAAATTTTGGGGCTTTTATCCCCAGTCCCCATCCTTTAAATTCGGTGCTAAACTGCCCCACTAACACGAGGGGGTTCCCAACATAAAAAAAAAAACAGACATATCAATTTTAAACAAATTTTCACTAATTTTTTTATGGTAAAGATGGAACATACGCATGCTGGTGTGGGATTCGGTGCTCACTCCGGGCTTAGCCCTAGGATATCCAGTGCTACGGAGTCGCCGACTGAAAGCCTCCCGTGAACAGGGCTTGACTAAATCCCCCGCATGGGATCCTCCGTGCAGGAAAAACCCCCCGGGGGACGTCGCTAAAGACAACATTTTACAGGGACTGTAAAGAAAAAATACTTTAAATATATTTGTGATGTGTGTAGCAGAATGTTTTAAGATATTTCGTTTTTCCAAATGAAATGTTCATCACCAAGGAAAAATATATTTAAAAAAATTAAATTTTTTGGGGTTGTAACTGGAAAATCATAGAAAGCAAAGGAGAAAGACTGGTCCGCCTGAGAGAGAGAAAAAGAAGAGAGGAGAGAGAGAGAAGAGAGAGGGGAGAGAAGAAGAGAGAGAGAGAGAGGAGAGAGGAGAGAGAAGAGAAAAGAGAGAGAAGGGGAAAAGAGAGAGAGAGAGAGGGGGAGGAAAGAGAGAGAGAGAGAGAAGAGAAGAGGAGAGAGAGAGAGAGAGAGAGAGAGAGAGAGAGGAGAGGAGGAGAAGAAAGGAAAGAGAGAAGAGAGAGGGGGGAGAGAGAGAGGAGAGAGAGAGGAGAGAGAGAGAGAGAGAGAGAGGAGAAGGGGAGGAGAGAGGGGAGAGGGGGCGAGAGGGGGGAAGAGAAGAGAGAGGGGAAAAGGGGAGAAAAGAGGGGGAGAGAGAGAAAAAGGGAGAGAGAGAGAGAGGAAAAAGAGAGGGAGAGAGAGAGAGGAGAGAGAAAAGGAGAGAGGGGGGAGGAGAGAGGGGAAAAGGAGGAGAAAGGGGGAGAGAGAGAGAGGAGGAGAGAAGAGAGGGGAAGGAGAGAGGAGAAGAGAGAAAGGAAAAAAAGGAAGAAAAAAAAGTTAAAAAAGAAAAAGGGGGGAGCGGGGGGGGGAGGGGGGGGTGGGGGGAGGGAGGGAGAAAAAGGGGGACAGGAAGGGGGGAGAAAAAAAAAAAAAAAAAAAAAAAAAAAAAACAAAAAAAAAAAAATAAGAGAGGAAGAAGAAAGAGAGGAGGGGGGGGGGAAGGAAAAAACCCCCTGAGAGGGGGGGGGGAAAAAGGGGGGGGAAGAAGGGAGCAAGAAAAACAGGAACCAGAGAGAGAGAGAGAGAGAGAGGGGAAAAAAGAGAGAGAGGGGAAGGAGGGGGAAAAAAGAGGGAGGGGGAAGAGAGGAGAGAGAGGGAAAAAGAGAAGAGAGAGAGAGAGAGAGGAGAGAGAGAGAGAAAAGAGAGGAAAAGAGAGAGAGAGAGAGAGAGAGAGCAAGGGAAAGGGGGAGGGAGAGAGAAGAGAGAAGAAGAGGAGGGGACGGGAGAGAGGGGAGAGAGAAGGAGAGAGAGAGGAGAGAGAAAAAAGGGGAGGAAAGAGAAGAGAGAGAAAAGGAAGGGGGAGAGGAGAGGGAGGAGGAGGAGAGAGAGGGAGAGGGGGGAGGGGAGGAGGAGAAGAGAGAGAAGGAGAGGAGAGAAGAGAGATAAGAAGGAAAAGGGGAAAGAGAGGAGGGGGAGAGAGAGAGGAGAGGAGAGAGAAGAGAGAGAGAGAAGAAAAGAAGAAAAGAGAGGGGAGTAGAGGAGGAAGAGGAAGAGAGAGGGGAGAGGGAGGAGGGAGAGGAGAGGAGAGGGGGAAGAGAGAGGAGAAGGGGAGAGAGAGGGGAGGGGGGAGGAGAGGAGGGAGAGAAGAAAGAAGGAGAGAAGAGAGAGAGAGAGAGAGGAGAGGAGAGGGGAGAGAGAGGGGGGGCCGGGATGTTTTAAGAAACCCCCCGTTCTATGTCGTGATGTTATGAGGAAAAAAATGAAAGAGGAAAAAAAAAGAGAAGGAAAAGAAAAGTATACTCTGTTTACAAAAGTGGCAATAGGAGGATTGATAAAGGGAAGTGGGAAACACGAAAGAATGAAAAACGGGAGGGAAATGGAGGGAGGAAGAATGGAAACAGAGATTAGAAGGAAAAAACGAAGGAAATAACATGACTGCAAGATCGAGAAATGGGAAGAAAATACGATACTGGAAAGAAAGAAAGAAAAATGTACAGATACTCACACGAAAAGAATGCAAAGATACTGTAGGAGAGAAAGAGAAGTAAGATCAGTCAAGAAAGAGACACAGAAAGCACAAGAAAGATTAACAGATAATCACGAAAAGCAAACAAAGATACTGGAGAAAGAGATAAGTAAGATCAATCAAGAAACAAACCATTGATAGCCTCACCCCACCTTTCCCTTCACAACCCCCAAGTGTTAATATTACCTGTTTGTATCACCTGGTGGCTGCCTTCACACACTAATTCCCTCGGCTATCAAGGCGCTACACGGCTCCCACGCGGCGGTAATCGGCTCACAACACTGCACACGTTCTCTCGGCGCGACACTTGGGTGTCATAACAATACACACTCCATTGCCTTCCTTCTATTCTAACTCCATTTACCCCTTCTCTCTTTTTCCTTCTCGTTATGATCTCTCTCGCTTTAAAACGTCATATGAACACGTTTGATACGGTTTTTACACGTCTTATGCATCAAATCATCCATATTCTGTACTGAATATCTATTTTTTTTTTCATTATTATTGGTTTGATGTGTTTTTGCTAAGCGGGGGGCGGTACTCGGCTCCAACACTGGAACTTTCTTAAGCGGGACTCGGCTATATCACTTAAGAAGCGGTACTTAGACAGATCAAGTGTTTCAAACAGATTGTGTGTGTTTTGGGGTGTGGGTGTTTGGGTGTGTGTGTGTGTGTGGGGGTGTGTTTGGTGTGTTGGTGTGTGTGTGTGTGTTGGGGTTGTGTGTGTGTGTGGTTGTGTGCGTGTGTGTGTGGTGTGTGTGTGTTGTGTGTGGGTGTGTGTGTGTGTGTGTGTGTTGTGTGGTATACACAACGTTAAACGTAAAACAGGGGACTGAAGATATAGTTTATGTGGGCTCTTTAATACTCACTTTTACCCTGAATGTTTGATATTGACTTTTACCTAATTCAGGATACTTATCATTAGTTTATTTACATTTATATATATGTGGGGGTCCGAAGGAAAGCAAGGAAAGGAAGGGAAAAAAAAAGGAAAAAGAGATATAAAAAAAAAGGGGAAGGGGGGAAAAAATCGCTGATGGTGGTAGCCCCGGGAAGAGAGAGGCGATGATGTTTTCGTGATAAAATTTACCCTTTATCAGCCGGGCCGGCAAGGGGTGAGCAGGACTCAGTGCAGATTTGCTGACCTCAGCGAGGGTCCATCCACAAGAAAAGGAATAGGGAAAGGGTAATGGAAGAAAAGCGGAATAAAGAAGGGGAAGAGAAGAAGAAAAACAAGAAAATGGGGGAGAATTGGAAAGGCTTTCTTATTTTGCTGACCCAACAGAATTGCCGGCGATAAAGAAACCCCATCACACACACATCCCTATTAATGTCAAAAATGAAGATAACCTCTGACCTGTACCCAAAAACCCCTTGCAACCACTGCATTCAAGGGCTGGCGAGCTTCTGAACGCGGGCCCGGAGCGTCTTGACAGAAGTGCTCACACGGGGCCTGGTCGGGCGGGATCACGAGACAAGGGGGTTGTTGTCAGGAGCGAGAAAAGTTAACGTGGGGGTATTCCTTTCAAGGTCTCTTCGGGGGGCGCGCACTCACGGTCCGCCGGGCATGTATAGGTCGGACGGTCACTTTTTCGTAATTTCGTACCAAAATAAAATACGTACCGAAATTTCTTTCCGTACCTGAAATTTGTATCGTACCGTGCTAGTCGATTAATTTCCGTACCTAATTTCGAATTTTTTTTTCTCCCCCAAAACATTGACTTTCATAAAAAAAACAATTTTTGAAAAAAATTACTAAAAAATTTTTCCATTGTGTTTAATATACACATTTTTTTCAGGTTATAAACACAGAGTAACTTCTCCCATTTAGCTCTATAAACTACTACATTTCATATTACCCCCTATCCCCAGATTAAAAATCTTCTATATATATATATATATATATATTATATTAAATAATATATATATATATATATATAATATTTTTAAAATTTATATTTTTATATATATATATATTAATATTTTATATTTTATATATATAATATTATATATTATATAATATTTATTATATAAATATTATATATATATATATATATATATAAATTATATTTTATATATATATTATATATTTTATATATATATATATATATATTAAATAAATTACATAATATATATATAATTATAATATATATATATTATATAATTTATAAAATTTTAATAGATTAAAATTATATATATATATATATATAAAAATATATTAAATATATATATATAATTTATATATTATAATAATTATATATTATATATATAATTATATATATTATATATAAAAAATTTTATATATATATATTTTTTTTTTTTTTTTTTTTTTGTGTTTACTAAATTGGGTGCATTTTTTGTATGTATTGCTCGAAAAGCATGATGGCATAAAAACAATATTTTTCCTTCAATCCCACGCCACCTTCTTATCTCCTTGACCTGAAGGGCTGGGGGATAATCCCCACAAGTCCACATCCAGGCACTGGGGAAAATTTTACCCAGCTAAAGAGCCCCACGTGGTGTTAATTAATGGGGGTTAAATCTCGTTCCCTCTCATCGCCCATCCACCCACGCTACGCCCTGACCCAATCTTCCCTACCGTCCATCCACCCCCGCCCTCACTCTCTTACCACTAAACCCCTCCACCCCTCATCATTTTTCAAAACCCCTCCAACCAAACTCACTCCCTCACTCACTCTTAAACCCACCCACACCCCTCACTCACTCACTTATTCCGAATTTCCCCCCACGCCTTCCTCACCCAACACCCCACCCCCCCCGCCCCACCTACTCACGCCCCCACTCACTTTTCTCTTCCATCACTAGGACCATGAACGAGGTTGAAGGAGGTTTTTATATTAAAATAATATATATAATTTTTATATTATATATATATATTTTATATATATAATAATATAACATATATATATACTTGATTTTTATATATATATATTTTTTTATATAATATATTAAATTATTAAATTATAATTTTTATTTTTATTTTTTTTTTTTTATTTTTTTTTTTTTTCATTTATATTTTTTTTAAAAAATTTTTTTTTTTTTTTTTTTTTTATTATTTTTTTTTTTTGGGTTGGCTGCCGGGGATTTTGGGGGGCTTTTCCTTTCCCTGGTACCAGGACCCGGTAAACAAACCCCAGGCCTAGAGGGGAAAAATTCCCCCCTGGAATGAGGTCACACTTTGGGGTTAATAAACCCCCCGCTCCTTGGGGGGTTCAATTTCCCGCCCCTTTGAACCCCCTTCCCTAAGCTGGGGTGATGCAAGTGATTTTCAGATTATATACATAAGTTTAATAACAGTATGGGGGTGGCCTCCATCCATATTGTGGGTACGAAAAGGTTTCGATAAAAATACGGAAATAAAAATCGAATTTCGTACCTACCGAACTTGAAGAAATTTTCGAACCGTAATACGAACCGTTTTTTTAGCCTTAAATTACCGTCCGTACCGTAATTTCGTACCGTACCGTAAAAAAACCCCACAGCCCTTCGTGCACGGGCAGAGTGTGGCCGGGTTCCACCCGCCCGCCCCTAGGTCGCCCCGTTTGCCCCACCCCCACGGGGCAATTTCACTCTAGGGTGCTACGACGCCCCTGGAAGCCACCTCCCCTAGGGTACCCGTAGGTCCAATGAATGGTGAAATATAATTATTTTAAATATATTTGGTGTTTTCTTATGTAAAATTAAAATTTTAAGGGGTGGTTTGTCCGCTTCAAACTTTTTGGTTTGAACATTTTGTTTGAAAAAAAGGACTTAATTTTATATCCCCAAAACATACTAAAAAAGTGCGATTTTGCATAGTAAAATTGCTCAAATGAAAAAATAGAGAAAGATAAAATCGTTTTTTGGGAATTTTACTTTTGTACATAGGAAATTGGCATCCAAAGGTAAAAAAATTGATTAAATAGGCGACCCCAACCGGGGGGTCCCCAAAAAGTTGAGGGGGGGTTTTCAGGGGAAAGGACAAGAAGGGGCATGGTTGCCAGACAGGTATGGGAAAGCCCCAAAGGTTTCGGGGATCTGTTCGTGGCAAAAGTCAAGACCTTTTCCTTTTGTACCAGGGACCCGGGCCCCGGGAAAGTGGTTCAAGGTGCTAGACTCTTTAGATTCTGTTGACAACGACTCCACCACTCACAATGTAACTCAATTGCCCACCAGGGCCCCCACGGGGTGGAAGGGTGTCTCCCCCTTTGGGAAAGACTGGGCCCGCAAGTTTCCCGGATTTAAGGGGTTTTGAAAAAACGAGTCCCCCCCACCACACCAGAATCCGGCAAACCCTTGCCTTGACAGAGTTTTTAACCCACGGGCCTTGTGAGCCCGCGCCGGTAAATGAAGAGAAAAAGGGCAGGTTCTAATTCCAAGGTCCAGTCGGTGAAAGGGCCCCGGGAATACCGGGACCTGGCAAAGATTAAAACCCGGCCCCTAAGTTCCAGTTAACCCGGACGTTTTTCCCCTCCGACTCCAGGAACCAAGTGGGAAGGTTTTACCAAGGCCACCACAAGCCCAGTCGTCGGCCCAAAAGGGCCAAAACATGGACTACTGGAAAATGAACACCCGGAAATTGTCGTCTCCTAAAGGGCTTTCAAACCACCTTCCCCCAAAATTTTTTACGAACAGATAGGGGGCCCAAAGCCCTCCTAAACCAAAGCTGAATGGGTCCCCCCCAAAAAGGGCCCAAAACGCGTCCTTCCTGGGCGGGGAAAAGGCGCCACTTCAATGTTCCCCCCTCGCCAGGGGAGTCGAAGTGGGGGCCCGGGGTTCCCTGACCCAGATTTTAAAGCAGGGGGGCAAGGGTTGGGGCCCCAGTGAAAGCTTGTAAAAAAGGCAAAGCAGCCCCAGTTCGTTCACGGGCCCCCTGGCCAAAACGGGAGGGCTTTCCCTTTCCCTTTTCCCGGGCAATTAGGAACCGTTCAACCGTAGAGTTGGGGAGTTTTATCCCAATGAAACCAAAATCGTGAACGGGTCAGGGGGCTCCAAGGGGGTTGGGCCCCAAACCCAAGGGGCACCGGGCCGGGGGTCCCCAAAAATTGTTCAGTTTTGAAGAATATGGGTTCTAGCCCCTAAGGTTTTTACCTGTGTGTGTGCCTGATACCAAGATCAAATGAGAAACGCTGTAGGGGAGGGCTCTTTTTAGGGCCATAGGTCACGGAAAAAACCGGCATGCGTTCCATTTAAGTATTATTTTCCAAAAAGGGTGAAAATTAAAGGGGGCAATTTTTCATTTATAAAAAGCTCAAACAGAAATGGCTCATTCGTTTTTAAACCTTTTAACATGGTTTCATGAAAAAGTGAGAAACATTTTTGTTAAATTACCCTAAGGTCCGCCCCGGGGCCTTTCCTTTTTTTAGGGGGACCCCCGAGGCATTGCGGGGGACACGCAGACGGGGGATAAGGACTTTCCCGCTTTGTCCCACGGGGGGGGGGTCCCAACACAAAGGTGCCCGACGCCTGCAACAAAAACCCCGCCCGTGGGCTCCCTCGCTGGGGTTTTTCCCCCTTTGGCCCCCCCCCGGGAACCCAGGGGCATTGCGAGACCCCCGGGGGCTATTAAGGATCGCCCCCGAAAATGCCCCACTGGGCAGGTACTGAAAATCTACGGGTGCTATGACGTCCCTGCAAAAAACACCCCCCCTGTGGCTTCTTTTTTTTCTGGGCCCCCCTGGAAACCCCAAACCGGGGCATTGCGGGGGGACACGGCCGGGGGCTACAAAGGACGCCCCCGCATTGCCCCAGGGGAACGGGTACGTGAACTCAAAGGTGCTAGACGTCATGCAAACCCCACCCGCCCCCTGTGGCTTTCCTTCTGGGGCCCCCCCTGGGCCACGGGCCATTGCGAGAAACCCCGGGGCGGGGGCTACTAAGGGTTTGCCCCCGCTTTGCCCACGGGGGGGGTAGTGCAACTCCAGGGGGGTTGCTAGACGGTCCTGAAAAAACAGCCGCCCCTCTGGCTTTTTCTTCTGGCCCCTCCGGGGACCAAGGGGGCATTGCGAGACACCGGGGGGGGCAACAAAGGATCGCCCCACATTCCCCCCACGGGGCGGTACGTGAAAACTCTACGGTGCTACGACGTCCTGCAACACACACCCGCACCTGTGGTTTTCCTTTAAAAAACCCCCTGGGACCACGGGGATTGCGAGAAAACCCCCGGGGGCGGGCTACTAAGGATCCCCCCCCGGCTGCCCCACGGGGCGGGACGTGAAAAACTCAAACGGTGCTACGACGTCTTGGCAGCACCCTTCCCTGTGGTTTCCTTTTTTGGCCCCCCTGGGACCCTGGGGCATTGCGGCCCAAACAAAACCAGCAGGTTTTGGGACACCTTGGGTTTACCACGGGGTCACAAGGAGGTACGCGGCAATGGGTGATGTTTTAAATTTAAAATTATTAACAGTGCATGACGGGCGGGCCTTATCAAGGATCCCCCCCGGGGGACCTGTAACAAGCCCGCGCCCTGGAGGGGGGGCAGGGAGGGGTTTCCCCCCGGAAAAGCCGGGGCTTTTACCTGCCTGGGGATGCAAGCTCCTCGCATCTCCCACGCAAGGGATCCCCCCTTTAAAAAGTGAAACGTAAATACATAGTACATGGGGGATATGCCCAAACCCCGGCACCCACGGTAGGGGGGTGTGGGGATTATTGTCATGCCCCCCGGGTCCCGCGACCGATTGGGAAGAATCCTAGCGGGTTTGGGGGGTTTCCCTAACAGGGAAACTTCACCCCCCGGGCGCCCCCTCTCCCCAGATGGGGCTAACAAATTTTCATGTGGTGATATCATCCCTAGCCATAGAGAAATTATCAAGGAACTAAGAACTTGGAAGTTATTAACATTATTAAAAATTTCTATCATCATTATAAATTTTTTGTAAATATGCAATATCACTGAACTGAACAAAAAGAATTCACAATTTTAAAATACTGACAACAGCCCCCGTAAAAACATTAGAAAAAAATTTATATTATGGCTACTTTTTTGTGCTATAAAAATTAAAACAACATAGCCCCAAACAAAAAACAAATCCTGGCTAAAAAATTAAAAAAAAATCATAATATCTCGAATCATTTCCCTACGTTCCGATAACTTCTGACCGGTGAGCAGAATGTACAGGTTCCCTCACGCACCTGCTCCCGGCGAAAACCCCAACTTGGCCGTGGGGGATCCCCGCCTTGTGAATTAACCCAAAAAAGTCCCCGAGGCAGTGGGAGCAAAAGTTTTTCTCCGAACTGATGAAAAAAGGGGGGGAAAAGGGGTGTGAATTAAATAAGAAGAAGTCAAATTGCTACGAACGGTTTTTTTTTTTAAAAAAAGGCATTAATTTGAGCTGTTATTTCCCCGTTCACAGTTTACCCAGTGGTATGAGTTGCTAAAGTATAATTGGACTCAAATGCCTTTTTTTTACGTGCCCCCTAGTCCTCAGTAATGAGGGGGTTTTCATGAAAACTCTTACCACTTTCCCCATAAAAATGTGAATTGAATAATGGAAGGCGAAGGAAAAATTTTTTTTATTTAAACGACAAGCTTAAAAGAGAAAATTTAATTTTTAAGGGGTTATCGTCCGGCGGGGGCAGGAATAGGGAGCGGCGTCCCCTTATTTCCCCCCCCCCTCAGCCTCTGTCCCCCCGGTAGCATATTCCGGGGATCTGTTTGCGAGTATTTGGTTTTTGAGTGCAGTCGCTTTGGGTGTAGGCCGAAACTATAACCATAGGGTTTTCAAAAGGGGAAAAAAAAAACCCTCCTTGTGATTTCCCTCACAAAGTTATACAAAAATTTTTTTTAGGGGAAACCTAACCTACCTATCCGTACCCCAACATACCTTACTTGACGTGTTCAAAAAATAAGCGCCACATACTGTTCCAAAAACGGGAATATGCCTCCCCGGGAAAAACAAAGTAAAATTAAGAAAAAATGGAGTACAAAGAAAAAAATAGGGTTTTAGTTTAGTGCAGATTATTATGTTTCCTTGCTTCCTGTTTCTTTTTTATATTACATTTTTTTTCTACACCCTTCCTCCCTTATCCACATAAAACCTTAAAATTTCGGTCACTGGCTAGGCATAATGTTGCCAGAAGGGGGAAAAATTGAAGAAAGATAGGGGGTACTGGTATTATATAACTTGTGTGTTGTTTTGGGACGCAAAACAATATCCACATAGGCAAGGCAATTCACTACTTGCCATCAGTGTTGGGTTGAAGAATTAGGTTTGTGTGTTAAAAATTAAATCAAAACTGGTTACTGCAAACCAAAAGAAAAATTGGGTAAATTTTCACGCTTGGGCCAAAAACTCACACTATACAAATTTGGGATGGTTTCTGTTTACCTTTTGGATTTTAAAGAAACTATCTCTGAGTTTCCGTCGCAAAATTTCTTTTTCAGGGAATAAAATGTTTTAAAAAGGAAGGGGAATTATGGCAACCCATGGGAAATTAAAACTTACCCCACCTTTAGATTAAAATAACCCAACCCCAAACTAACCTAACCCCCCGATTTTAAAATCCTAACTAAAGCAAAAATTTTATTAAAAAAATGTCCGCGACAAGGAAAAACGAGGGGGGGTGTAGGGGGCACAGGGGAGAGGGAAAAGTTGGCGCACGTAAACCTTTTTTCTCTCTCCTCCCTATAGACAACTGTCATATTTCCCAAAAATTAAAGTTTGGCGACGGAAATTTATGGGGGGATAAAAGTTTCCTAGAATTCAATTTGGTACATAAAAAATACTCCCAAATTTTGTAGAAAATTTAGTTTTTAGTGTAAAATAATACCGTAATTGTTGCAACTAATGGGAAAAAGAGAAAAAAAATGAAATAATGGAAAAAAAAGTTTTAAATATGATATAGTAATGGAATATGAGGGGGTGTACGGACGATAAAAGCTCACACACACACACACAACACACACCACAACCCCACGACCACACACACAAAACAGACACACACACACTCTTGTTTTTTTGTTTAGAGGATAATGCCTCGGCCATAGGGATCTCCCTCTGCATTTGTGTTGGCCGAAAGCCACCACCCCGGGGGGGGGGGTTACAAGCCCCGGGGTGGCACCGGTACCCATTCACAGCTGGGTGGACAGGGGCTAGGGGGTTTAAGAAAGAGCACCCCTCTATCTTTTCCCCCCGCCCGTGGATCGAACCCGGACTTCTCGGTTGTAAGCCGAGCGTGCTAACCACTACACTAAGATTTCCCTGAGTTCACACACACACAACAAAACACACACACACACACACACACCCCCACACCACCCAACACAACAACACACACACAACACAACACACAAACACACCCCAAAACACACACCCCACACACCCACACACACACAAACACAAAACCCCACACCACAACAACCACACACAAACCCCCATACTACCAAGAAACTAAGGTTTTTAAGTATGAGGGAAACTAAAATTCTTTCATTTAAAACAAACGCAATCCTTTTTTTTTGTACAGGAAAAAGATAAATTGGGAATTACTACGTCTATTTTATATTTATTCTACATGAAGAATAATGACGGAAAATTTTATATAGTTAAGTATTTGCAGAGTATTTCACAATACAGTTGATATTACAAGCAATGACTATATACACATGATAGGAAAGCTATAAAATACATTTAACCCTAACTGGAACCTCAGGTATTACCCATATTACTGGGTAACGAATGTAGGTGGCGTTGGCGACGATCGAAGAACTCTTCTGCATGTAAACAAACTTAGCTACAAGACGTCAAAGAAATAATTTCGTCATGAGCCCTCTCTAGCCCCTCTCGTGCTGTGATGTCCCTCTTTAACCCCTCTCGTGCTGTGATGTCCCTCTCTAACCCCTCACGTGCTGTGATACCCCTCTCTAACCCCTCACGAGCTGTGTAGCCCTCTCTAACCCCTCACGTGCTGTGATGTCCCTCGCTAACCCCTCACGTGCTGTGATGTCCCTCTCTAACCCTTCGTGTGCTGTGATGTCCCTGTCTAACCCTTCATGTGCTACGATGTCCCTCTCTAACCCTTTACGTGCGGTGATATCCCTTTTTAACACCTCACGTGCTTTGTTGTCCCTCTCTAACCCTTAACGTGCTGTGATGTCCCTCTCTAACCCCTTACGTGCTGTGATGTCCCTACATCTGTTATTATGCAATTTCGTCATTGGAAATCCTACTTAGTTACTGAAAATTGCTATAATTTGAATAAATATGTGCCAGTCTCTGTTAGTTTCATTATTTATGATATATTACATCATTCAGGTATACCTGAAAGAGAAAAAATATCAGAAGAAAGTAAAAAAATATCATCAGTAAAGTGGCTAAAACATAATCATAATCTTGTTACTAATCAACCAATTACAGGATGATGCACGATCACTGATCGTGCATGATCGTCGATCATGATCGTCGAGGCAACAG
>JACEEZ010023956.1:20000-23032 GCA_016584305.1 Chionoecetes opilio
TGTATTGGGGAGCGCCCGAGGTCAAGGCGTGGTTTTGTCTCGACGGAGACGCTGGAGAAAATCGAGGAGAGTCGCGCTGCCAGGCTGGCTGGGAACCGGGACCAGCACAGGGCTCTGTCACGCCGGACTAGAACCCTCCTGAGGTGAGACAAGGAGAGGTATGTCAGGAGTCTCGCTGAGGATGTCGAGGGTCATTTGAACGCTAATGACCTCCGACCCGCCTACCGAGCCCTGAAGAAGCTCCGTTCCAAGTCTCCTTCTCGGGCGAGTGCTATTCGAACAGCAGATGGGCGCCTCGTGTCGGACATGGATGGGCAGATGGCTCGTTGGGCTGAGTACTTTGGGCAGTTGTTCACGGTGGACCCTCCAACTGAGCAGCTTCACACCACTGGGTTACAGGCAGTGGATGCCGATCCTCCCATTGACGAAACCGCACCCTCTTGACGAAGTCAGAGAGGCTGTAGCAAAGTTGAAGGGTGGAAAGGGCAGCTGGTGTTTGTAATATCAGTGCGGAGCTCCTCAAAGCTGGGGGTGAGGCCATGATCCGCGGGTTGCATGCTGTCCTGACTGCCGTGTGGCAATCAGGTACCATTCCTCCTGACTGGAAAAGGGGGCTGGTCGTCCCTATCTGGAAAGGGAAAGGGGACCGTCAGGACTGCAACAATTACCGCGGTATTACACTGTTCAGCGTACCAGGCAAGGTGCTTGCCCATCTATTGCTGACACGAATTCGCAGTCATCTGGTGAAGCATCAGAGACCTCAGCAGTTCACGCCTGGTAAGTCAACAACGGACCGTATCCTAGCGCTTCGTGTCCTGGTGGAACGCCGACGTGAGTTTCGACAGGGGATGCTTGCAGCCTATGTTGATCTCAAGAAGGCGTTTGACTCAGTGCATCGTGAGTCACTCTGGGATCTTCTGCGACTTCGAGGGATTCCTGCAAGGACTATGGTTTGATAACTGGTCTGTATTCTGGGCTGAGAGTGCTGTGAAGTGTGGGGCAGGTGTATCCAGCTTCTTTCCTGTGAATACAGGAGTGAGGCAAGGGTGCGTCCTTGCCCCATCACTTTTCAACGCTTGTATGGACTGGGTATTGGACAAGGTTGTAGATCAAAGTGATTGTGGAGCATCCGTCGGCAACACCAAGATCACTGATCTTGTTTTTGCCGATGATGCAGTAATCTTTGCTGAGTCGCTGGAGGTCCTGTGATGGCTCTCGAGGCGCTGCACGAGGAGGCAAAGCCTTTGGGGCTTGAGGTCTCCTGGCTCAAGACCAAGGTCCAGGTATTTGGATACTTACTAGATGAAGCAGTACAGTCTGTTCATGCGTGTGGCGAGGACATTGAGATCTTGGAAAGTTTTACATACCTGGAGCGCAGTCCATAATGACGGCGGGTCACGTCAAGAAGTCTTACGGCGGATTGGCATAGCCCACGGTGTTATGGACTCGCTCAGCGGGAGTATTTGGCGTTGTCGGTACCTGTGCAGGAGGACAAAGATCCGGATCTTCAAGTCGCTTGTGATCCCTGTCTTACTCTATGGTTGTGAGACATGGACACTAAATAGTGACTTGAAGAGACGAATCAATGCCTTTGGTAATAAGTGTCTTCGCAGAATCATGGGGTATCGCTGGGATGATTACGTGTCAAATCAGCGATTGTACCGTGAGACTGAATCGAGACCTATTACCTGCATAGTCCGTCAGCGCCAACTTCGGCTATATGGGCATGTGGCACGCTACCCTGAAACTGATCCTTCCCATCGGGTTGTATCTGTAGGAGACAATCCGGCGTGGAGGAGGCCAAGGGGGCACCCACAAGGCTCGTGGCTGGGGCAAGTTGATGTTTCTTGTCGAGAGCTGCTTGGTATGGGAAAGGAGCCTGCATGGGAACTCGCGCGTGGTGACCCCCGGGAGTGGCGTCGTAGGGTGGGCGAGGCGACGCGCCCCCCGGCGTATGCCCCCAATGATTGATTGATTGTTCTTATGAGTATAAATAGTACGTATAATGTTTAGTGATAGTATTTCATAGGGTAGTGGTCTTATTATATATCCTGACATTATTTTTTATACTTGTGTAATATTTCATGTTTTCTTTAATTTTTAGGGTATTTAGTAAAGACTTTGTCAGCTCACAATCTAATATTCTCCATGGGTCCTCTAGGAGCAGTGCTCAATGAACCCGGGCATTCTTGTACTGTGCTAATTTTAACCTCCACGATGTATATGTAATGCTAAATAAATATATCAATATCAATATCAATATCTCTCTCCTCTCATCCCAAGACCCTGCAGGTATTCACACGTTTATTACCACGGTATGACAAAATTCAGGTAAACACGAGATAGCCGAGGGAGAGATGCAGGTATTTTGGTACTTCAACCAGTAATTGAGTACTAGGTTAAAAAAGTTTTTTTCCTATTTATTTTGATGTGTTAAGAATGATGGTCATATTGAAAATCATTGGAAATGCCTCATTTTGCAGTTATCCCCCCATTACTCCATTCTTAAAACATCAAAATACATAGGAAAAAATTACTTTTAACCTCGTACTCAATTATTGGTTGGAAGTAACAATTTACCGAAGTGCAGCACACACCAACACAGATCATAGTATTAATGAAAACCATTGATACCACATCCTGCAAAGCTATCAGACTAAATCATTTATCCAACGTAATGTAAAATATACTATAGATAAATAATAACACTCACCATGTTAGTGTAGCTGTTGTAGTATAAATGTTTTTCTTCAATGTCGGTCTGCTTGATTCTGTTTATCGTAGTTCTTGATTTAAAAAAATTCCCATGAAGACAAAAATGTATGATTCTTATAAATGCAATCTGCACTATGACGGTCTGTAGTCACTCTGTGCATTCGAAAATATAGTTGGTAAAATTCTACCGTCGTGTATTTTCCCATTTTCTTCATCCTCACACTTCGTAACAATCCTCTCAAAACATGAACTGCGTTTCCCTTTTCCTCAATATCCTTTCTTCATCCTTTCATCACTTCGTAACCATCCTTAAAAAT
>JACEEZ010023956.1:26603-31603 GCA_016584305.1 Chionoecetes opilio
CATAGGGTAGTGGTTTTATTATATATCCGCCTTTATTATTTTATTGTTAATTTTATTTTTTTTTAAATTTGTTAGGGTATTAGTAAAGATTTTTTTTTTTTGTTGTGGTCAGCTCACAACTTAATATTCTCATGGGCCCTCTAAAGAAGCACTGCTCAATGGACCCGGGCTTTCCCTTGTACTGTGCAAATTTTAACCTCCACGATGTATATGTAATGCCAAATAAATATATCAATATCTCTCTCTCTCTCTCTCTCTCTCTCTCTCTCTCTCTCTCTCCCCCTCTCTCCTCTCTCTCTCTCCTCTCTCTCTCTCTCTCTCTCTCTCTCTCTCTCTCTCTCTCTCCTCTCTCTCTCTCTTCTCTCTCTCTCCTTCTCTCTTTTCCTTCTCTCTCTCTCCTCTCTCCCTCTCTCTCTCTCTCTCTCTCTCTCTCTCTTCTCTCTCTCTCTATCTCTCTCCTCTCTCTCTCTCTCTCTTTTCTCTCTCTCCTCTCTCTCTCTCTCTCTCTCTCTCTTCTCTCTCTCTCTCTCTCTCTCTCTCTCTCTCTCTCTCTCTCTCTCTCTCTCTCTCTCTCTTCTCTCTCTCTCTCTCTCTTCTCCTCTCTCTCTTCTTCTCCTCTCTCTCTCTCCCCCCCCCCCCCCCCCCGCCCTCCTTACGTTGCATTTTCATCACCGCTCTGCCCTTTCCTTCCTCTCAGTCGTGGCCAAAAATCCGTGACACCCTCCTCGCTCCTGTCGTTCAATTTTTTCTGAGGCCACCCACTTAAGAAAGGTCCTCAAGAGAAGTGACCACGCGTCTCCACCTCCCTCTTGTCGCCGCCACCTTTTTTTGACAGGTTGATGTTGTAGTATGTTGTTGCCCTTCTTGATTTGTTAACCCCTTGAGACCCTGAGCGTAATTTCCATTGTAAATTCGCTACTGTTAGACGATTTTAAGTGAATATAACCAATTTTTTAGATATATGACCTGTTTAGTGTCCTTGTCGACTAACTAATTTGGTATATTCAGTTACTTTTTGTAGTTTTATGGCTCGACAACATACGATTTTTTATAGCAAAGGAAAGATCTGAGCGTGAAGGGGTTAATAACAGTATTGATTGTATAGAGGTGGTGATGATATTTTCGTCGCTGATACTAAGAATAATGAGTTTTGTTGGGAAGTACAAGTTAAAGATACAACGTATAGACTACATGAATTCGGTGATTTCGAAAAGAACAGGATATTTATTTTTGTTCTTTGTGTATACATTGCCTTTGTTATTCTCGTCTCCTTTCCAAGACTCCTCCTCCTCCTCCTCCTCCTCCTCCTCCTCCTCCTCCTCCTCCTCCTCCTCCACTTGCCCTTACATTTAATCTCCTCTTTTATATCATCCTCCGCCTCTCCACTCATTCCCTCCGGACGGTAATCACAGCCCTTGCCTTCCGTCCCCGTACACACACTGCGGCAAATGACCACAATCCCTAGCGGCGCGGCAACGGAGGGTCTCACACGCACCTGCCGCCCGCCTGCCTTCGCGCACTGCTGGCTGCCACCCTGATAAGGGCTGGTGCGAGAGAGAGAGGAGAGAGAGAGAGAGAGAGATGGAGACGAGAGAGGAGGAGATGAGAGAGGAGAGAGGAGAGAGAGATGGAGAGAGAGAGAGAGAGGAGGAGAGAGAGACGAGGAGAGAGAGAGAGAGAGAGAGAGGAGAGAGAGAGAGAGAGAGAGAGAAGAGAGAGAGAGAGAGAGAGAGAGAGAGAGAGAGAGAGAGAGAGACGAGAGAGAGAGAGAGAGAGAGAGAGGAGAGAGAGAGAGACGAGAGAGAGGAGAGAGAGAGAGGAGAGCGAGAGAGAGAGAGGAGAGAGAGAGAGAGAGAGAGAGAGAGAGAGAGAGAGGAGAGAGAGAGGAGACGAGAGAGGAGAGAGAGAGAGAGAAGAGAGAGAGAGAGAGAGAGAGAGAGAGAGAGAGAGAGAGAGAGAGAGAGAGATATTAGTCCACACAGGCTAACACACAAAAAATATTGAGAGAGAGAGACAGAGAGAGAGAGAGAGAGAGAGACAGAGAGAGAGAGATATTAGTCACACACACAGGGTAACACACAAACATATAGTGACAATTAAGAATATGTTGTAGAATTATTTATCGTTATCTATGTTTTTTTCCGCATACACGTTCACTCCACTACATAAATAAATGAAAGGCACGAGAATAAATTAAAGTAAATCAAAGTGTGTGATACGATATCTGCATTGTATAGCAGCGACTTACACCGACTAATTAATTAACATCACAAAATATATTATCAGTTCAGTTCAGTTGTGGGTCGGGAGTCAGGCCTTTTTCAACGGCACTCCCTGACGTGTTTCTTCTTGCTGTCTGGGTCTTTAATTAGTTTTCTTCTCTTATTCTATCTTATTAGTTTCTTTCTTTTTCTTTCTTCTTATTTTCCCTGGTCATCCAAAAACTGTTGATTGTTCTTTTTGCTTCTTCCACATTCCCCTCTCCAAACAAATACTCCCCCACTATATCCTCTTCCTCCTCTAGGTAAGGTTGTTGTAGCCTCACACTTTTCTTTCTTTCATTACTGTAGGCTGGGCACCATAACAGAAAATGTTTTAAGTCCTCCTTTTCTGCCCCACACAAATCACAAGTTATTATCTAACACCTAAAATAGTCTTCAAAATATCTGCAGAGTATTCAAACATCTGAAATCCATCATATTAGGATTCGATCACAAGAAATAGTATCGCATTAATGTTCTAATCGCATAAATAAGCAAAAATGTGATGGAATAGTCAAAATAACTTATATTTATTATTGAATTTGTTTAGATAAGTGCAAGTTACTCGATAATGTAAGCTGACATTAGATTGGATCAATGAAGAGGCTTAATGTAGCGCGGTAAGCTTCCTAATGTAGCCGTTTAGTTATATTAATTACCCTTGCGAACTTTTCACTCAAATATTTGTGTTCGCTAATGAGATGTTGCCAGCTATGTATGGTGTGAAAGGAATATACATTAAAGAAAACTTAAAAATATAAAGGGGACTACCGTAGATAACAGTAAAGTCGCCACCTGCAATAATGTCGCCAGGCGCCATATATTACGAATTATAGCATTACTACTGATTTTTATGTGCCACTGAAGATGATACACAGTAGTTTATATCATGACTGTATAAACTACACTGTTTCAGCGTTGTTTTATGCTTTGTATCTGCAAGTATATACGGTTTCAAATTTCACTACTCGTTTTTTTTTCGGGCGACGACGACGGCAGGAGGACACTCAGTAAATAAACACTAGATGGCGACTTTATTGTTGGTAGCCACTTTGTAGATATTTTTGTCATTTGTTCATTTATAGCCATAATATGACACAGGTGAAGACACAAAATGACACAGACTCTCCAGATAGCCCCTTCTAGCTTTCCTGAAATCATGGATGTAGAAATGTAAATATTAACGCCACGACACGTCTGTAAACAGAAAAAAATGTTGTCCTGGCGATTTTACTGTTATCTACGGTAGCAGGATTACCAGATCGATACAGTACATTTGTCTCACCAGAGGATTCGTTTGTGACAGCAAAGGATATAATGGAACCGTATTCGTAAGGAAAATTTCGGAATCCTCATATTTTTTGCGGGGCTCAGCATATGTTCAATGAGATCGATCATCATTGCTTTTCGGCCTTTTAGCTCAGCTCGAAAGTGTAGGAGCTCGCCCACTATACTTCAGGCTACACTGGGGGCCTTTACCCGTGGAGCTATAAAGGTGCTGTAAATAGGAGCCTTTACCTCTGCCAACAATGCAAATACGCGTCTTGTATTCAGACTCGATATTACGCCAGGAACATAATTTTGTGCACCTTTTATTAATGCTTTCCTGTTCAAGAAATGAATGAGTTCTGTCGATTACAGGGAAAATATGTGTGCGTGTGTGTGTGTGTGTGCGTGTGCGTGTGCGTGTGCGTGTGCGTGTGCGTGTGCGTGTGTGTATGTGTGTGTGTTATTCATCTAGTTTTATTCATCTAGTTTTATTCATCTAGTTGTATTCATCTAGTTGTATTTTACAGGGCCTGAGCAACGCCTTTAGAAACAAACATAGACACATTATGAAATTAATCACTTATTGTGAAATTAATTAGTGTACCTGTTCATACGCCATTTGTATTTGAAAACATTTCCTTCAAGAAACTCCGTTATTTAAATATGGGAATGAATATGAAGGCTATTAAAGGCCTCACAATCTTGTCTGATATTACAGCCATATACAGTGGCGTGCACAGACATTCAGACGGGCAGGGGCTCATCTCCAAAAAACTCACCAAAAACTTACAAATTCTGAGAGACTACAATCTTGCTCATGCGAGCTCGTTTGTACGTGTATAAATAGTCATGTGTGATGTGCCTGTAGGGCAAAACTATTATGTGATATATTTCGTACTAAACACGTGAATGATTTCTCAAAGTAACATGGCTGTAATTTTGTATTTACATATCTTGAGAACACAATAATGACAAATCAGCTAGAGCCTTATCATGACGCCCATCTTTTGGAAAGGCTGTAGACGAATAATACCTTTGTTCCTGTATGGATGTCCATTGTTGATTGTCCTGCACACAAGGAATACATTAACTCAGCACCACAAAACATGGGGCTTAGCTTAGTTTTTAGCAACTAAAGCTATCAAATACCAAGACCAAGTTATCAAAATGTTATTGAAACATACCCACGTCCATATACAGTAGATCATCGATAGAACGGACTTAAAGGGGTGAACCTTCGTCCGATAACACCAATTGTCCGATATAACCGGCGTACACAAAAAAAATATATTGCAATAATATGAGCCACTTCCAGCCAAGCTCCTCCCTCTTCTGTGACGTCATCTATTACACCTTAAGAGACATTACAGAACTAATACATTTTTATTTATTTATTCATTTATTTATTTATTTTAGTATTAGTAGTGTGTGTGTGTGTGTGTGTGTGTGTGTGTGTGTGTGTGTGTGTGT
>JACEEZ010023956.1:34103-46603 GCA_016584305.1 Chionoecetes opilio
CAGGAATGCCTCAGTCCGTGGTGGAATGCAGGAATGCCTCAGTCCGTGGGGGAATGCAGGAATGCCTCAGTCCGTGGGGAAGCAGGAATGCCTCAAATACGTGGGGGAATGCAGGAATGCCTCAGTACGTGGGGGAATGCAGGAATGCCTCAGTACGTGGTGGAATGCAGGAATGCCTCAGTCCGTGGGGGAATGCAGGAATGCCTCAGTCCGTGGGGGAATGCAGGAATGCCTCAGTACGTGGGGGAATGCAGGAATGCCTCAGTCCGTGGTGGAATGTAGGAATGCCTCAGTCCGTGGTGGAATGCAGGAATGTCTCAGTACGTGGTGGAATGCAGGAAGCCTAGTCCGTGGGGGAATGCAGGAATGCCTCAGTTTCGTGGGGGAATGCAGGAAGCCTCAGTCCGTGGGGGAATGCAGGAAGCCTCAGTCCCCTGGGGGGAATGCAGGAATGCCTCAGTCCGTGGTGGAATGGGAGGAATGCCTCAGTACGTGGTGGAATGCAGGAATGCCTCAGTCCGTGGGGGAATGCAGGAAATCCTCAGTACGTGGGGGAATGCAGGAATGCCTCAGTCCGTGGTGGAAGCAGGAATGCCTCAGTCCGTTTGGGGGAAAAGCAGGAATGCCTCAGTCCGTGGGGAAGCAGGAATGCCTCAGTACGTGGGGGAATGCAGGAATGCCTCAGTCCGGGTTGGAATGCAGGAATGCCTCAGTCCGTGGTGGAAATGGGAGGAAAGCCTCAGTCCGTGGGGAATGCAGGAATGCCTCAGTCCGTGGTGGAATGCAGGAAGCCTCAGTCCCTGGTGGAATGCAGGAATGCCTCAGTCCATGGGGAAAATGCAGGAATGCCTCAGTCCGTGGGGGAATGCAGGAATGCCTCAGTCCGTGGTGGAATGCAGGAATGCCTCAGTCCGTGGGGGAATGCAGGAATGCCTCAGTCCGTGGTGGAATGCAGGAATGCCTCAGTCCGTGGTGGAATGCAGGAATGCCTCAGTCCGTGGTGGAATGCAGGAATGCCTCAGTCCGTGGTGGAATGCAGGAATACCTCAGTCCGTGGTGGAATGCAGGAATGCATCAGTCCGTGGTGGAATGCAGGAATGCCTCAGTCCGTGGTGGAATGCAGGAATGCCTCAGTCCGTGGGTGGAATGCAGAATGCCTCAGTCCGTGGGGGAATGGCAGGAATGCCTCAGTCCGGGGGGAATGCAGGAATGCCTCAGTCCGTGGGGGAATGCAGGAATGCCTCAGTCCGTGGTGGAATGCAGGAATGCCTCAGTCCGTGGTGGAATGCAGGAATGCCTCAGTCCGTGGTGGAATGCAGGAATGCCTCAGTCCGTGGGGGAATGCAGGAATGCCTCAGTCCGTGGTGGAATGCAGGAATGCCTCAGTACGTGGGGGAATGCAGGAATGCCTCAGTCCGTGGGGGAATGCAGGAATGCCTCAGTCCGTGGGGGAATGCAGGAATGCCTCAGTCCGTGGTGGAATGCAGGAAGCCTCAGTCCGGGGGGAATGCAGGAATGCCTCAGTCCGTGGGGGAATGCAGGAATGCCTCAGTCCGTGGTGGAATGCAGGAATGCCTCAGTACGTGGGGGAAGGGAGGAATGCCTCAGTACGTGGGGGAATGCAGGGAATGCCTCAGTACGTGGGGAATGCAAGGAATGCCTCCGTCCGTTTGGGGGAATGCAGGAATGCCTCAGTCCGTGGGGGAATGCAGGAATGCCTCAGTCCGTGGGGGAATGCAGGAATGTCTCAGTCCGTGGGGAATGCAGGGGAAAGCCTCAGTACGTGGGGGGAATGCAGGAATGCCTCAGTACGTGGTGGAATGCAGGGAAAGCCTCAGTCCGTGGTGGAATGCAGGAATGCCTCAGTCCGTGGGGGAATGCAGGAATGCCTCAGTCCGTGGTGGAATACAGGAATGCCTCAGTCCGTGGGGGAATGCAGGAATGCCTCCCCTCCGTGGTGGAATGCAGGAATGCCTCAGTCGTGGGGGAATGCAGGAAGCCTCACTCCGTGGTGGAATGCAGGAATGCCTCAGTCCGTGGTGGAATGCAGGGAATGCCTCAGTTTCCCTGGGGGAATGCAGGAATGCCTCAGTCCGTGGGAATGCAGGAATGCCCCAGTCCGTGGGGGAATGCAGGAATGCCTCAGTCCGTGGGGGAATGCAGGAATGCCTCAGTCCGTGGGGGAATGCAGGAATGCCTCAGTCGGTGGGGGAAATGCAGGAATTTCCTCAGTCCGTGGGGGAATGCAGGAATGCCCAGTCCGTGGGGGAATGCAGGAATGCCTCAGTCCGTGGGGGAATGCAGGAAGCCTCAGTCCGTGGGGAATGCAGGAATGCCTCAGTCCGTGGGGGAATGCAGAAATGCCTCAGGGCCGTGGGAGAATGCAAAGGAATGCCTCAGTCCGTGGGGGAATGCAGGAATGCCTCGGTCCGTGGGGAAATGCAGGAATGCCTCAGTCCGTGGTGGAATGCAGGAATGCCTCAGTCCGTGGGGGAATGCAGGAATGCCTCAGTCCGTGGTGGAATGCAGGAATGCCTCAGTCCCTGGGGGAATGCAGGAAGCCTCAGTCCGTGGGGGAATGCAGGGAAAGCCTCAGTCCGTGGTGAAATGCAGGAAGCCTCAGTCCGTGGGGGAATGCAGGAATGTCTCAAATCCGTGGTGGAATGCAGGAATGCCTCGGTCCCTGGGGGAATGCAGGAAGCTCGGTCCGTGGTGGAATGCAGGAATATCTCAGTCCGTGGTGGAATGCAGGAATGCCTCGGTCCGTGGGGGGAAAGCAGGAATGCCTCAGTACGTTTGGGGGGAAAGCAGGAATGCCTCAGTCCGTGGGGGAATGCAGGAATGCCTCGGCCGTGGTGGAATGCAGGAAGTCTCAGTCACGTGGTTGGAATGCAGGAATGGGCCCCGGTCCGTGGGGGAATGCAGGAATGCCTCAGTCCGTGGTGGAATGCAGGAATGCCTCGGTCCGTGGGGGAATGCAGGAATGCCTCGGTCCGTGGGGGAATGCAGGAATGCCTCAGTCCGTGGTGGAATGCAGGAATGCCTCGGTCCGTGGGGGAATGCAGGAATGCCTCAGTCCGTGGGGGAAGCAGGAATGCGCCAGTCCGTGGGAATGCAGGAATGCCTCGGTCCGTGGGGGAATGCAGGAATGCCACGGTCCGTGGGGGAATGCAGGGAAAGCCTCAGTCCGTGGTGGAATGCAGGAATGCCTCGGTCCGTGGTGGAAAAGCAGGAATGTCTCAGTCCGTGGGGGAATGGGAGGAATGCCTCGGTCCGTGGGGGAATGCAGGAATGCCTCAGTCCGTGGTGGAATGCAGGAATGCTCGGTCCGTGGTGGAATTTCAGGAATGCCTCAGTCCGTGGTGAATGCAGTGAATGCCTCGGTCCGTGGTTGGAATGCAGGAATGTTCAGTCCGTTGGGGGAATGCAGGGAAAGCATCGGTCCGTGGGGGAATGCAGGAATGCCTCAGTACGTGGGGAATGCAGGAATGCCTCAGTTCCGTGGTGGGGAATGCCGGAATGCCCCAGTACGTGGTGGAATGCAGGAATGTCTCAGTCCGTGGTGGAATGCAGGAATGCCTCAGTCCGTGGTGGAATGCTGGAATGTCTCTGTCCGTGGTGGAATGCAGGAATGCCTCGGTCCGTGGTGGAATGCAGGAATGCCTCAGTACGTGGGGGAATGCAGGAATGCCTCAGTACGTGGGGGAAATGAGGATGCCTCAGTCCCTGGGGGAATGCAGGAATGCCTCGGTCCCCTGGTGGAATGCAGGAATGTCTCAGTCCGTGGGGGAATGCAGGAATGCCCCCGGTCCGTGGTGGAATGCAGGAATGTCTCAGTCCTGGGGGAATGCAGGAAGCCTCGGTCCGTGGTGGAATGCAGGGAAAGCCTCAGTACGTGGGGGAATGCAGGAATGCTCAGTACGTGGGGGAATGCAGGAATGCCTCAGTCCGTGGGGGAATGCAGGAAAGCCTCAGTCCGTGGGGGAATACAGGAATGCCTCAGTACGTGGGGGAATGCAGGAATGCCTCAGTAGTGGGGGAAGCAGGAATGCCTCAGTAAGTGGGAGGGAATGCAGAATGCCTCAGTCCGTGGTGGAATGCAGGAATGCCCCAGTAAGTGGGGGAATGCAGGAAGCCTCAGTACGTGGGGGAAAAAGCGGAATGCTCAGTCCGTGGGGGAATGCAGGAATGCCTCAGTCCGTGGGGGAATGCAGGAATGCCTCGGTCCGTGGGGGAATGCAGGAATGTCTCAGTTCCCTGGGGGAATGCAGGAATGCCTCGGTCCGTGGTGGAATGCAGGAATGTCTCAGTCCGTGGGGAATGCAGGAAGCCTCGGTCCGTGGTGGAATGCAGGAATGTCTCAGTCCGTGGGGGAATGCAGGAATGCCTCGGTCGTGGTGGAATGCAGGAATGTCTCAGTCCGTGGGGGAATGCAGGAATGCCTCAGTTTCCCTGGGGGAATGAGGAATGCCTCAGTACGTGGGGGAATGCAGGAATGCCTCAGTACGTGGGGAATGCAGGAATGCCTCAGTACGTGGAGGGAATGCAGGAATGCCTCAGTACGTGGAGGGAATGCAGGAATGTCTCAGTCCGTGGTGGAATGCAGGAATGCCTCAGTCCGTGGGGGAATGCAGGAATGCCTCAGTACGTGGGGGAATGCAGGAATGCCTCAGTACGTGGGGGAATGCAGGAATGCCTCAGTACGTGGAGGGAATGCAGGAATGCCTCAGTACGTGGAGGGAATGCAGGAATGCCTCAGTACGTGGGGGAATGCAGGAATGCCTCAGTACGTGGGGGAATGCAGGAATGCCTCAGTACGTGGAGGGAATGCAGGAATGGGTAATATTTCATCCAACACAACTCTTTTTTCGGACCTTTTATCCATCTCTACATTTATTTATATTTTCAGAATTTTTCTTTTTGTAACTAGTTTGTGTTATTTTTTCACAAATTTACATTTGCCCGCTTTGAAAGCTGGCAAGCTTGTTGCGTAGATTCAAATCGTTGGGTCGCCTAGCTCAGATTCCAGTATATTTATAACCTTCCATCTTTTGCATGGCATTTTAAGACAGTTTTTGAAAACTTCAAGACTAGAACAACGTTTTCGTGTCTTATTCATTCTTGTCCGTTTCGTGGTTCGTGAGTTACAGGGACTTGGAGAAAAACGGAAGAAGAAAGATGACTATTTTCTATTTTTTTCCTTTGCTGTAGGTGCTTACTGACATACTTCACGCGTAGGCAACACATTTCAACCACCCCAGCCCTACATATATATATATATAATATTAATATAGATAAATAAGAGAGAGAGAGAGAGAGAGAGAGAGAGAGAGAGGAGAGAGAGAGAGAGAGAGAGAGAATACTTTCTCCAGGAGGGTAGCAGGATCTTATAATAAAGATTAAAACCAGCGCTGGTAAAAACATCTTGATTCCTTATGGAACGTTTCGGCTATGTTACATTAGCCATCATCAGCGGCTAATGTAACATAGCCGAAATGTTCCATAGAGAATCAAGATGTTTTTACCAGCGCTGGTTTTTATCTATATATATATATATAATATATATATATATTATATATAATATATATATATATATATATATATATATATATATATATATATATATAATATTATATATATACCTTGGTACGAGGTACCCTATATATATATATATATATATATATATATATATATATAGGGTACGAGGAAACAAGGTATATATATATATATACCTTGTTTCCTCCTACCCTCCCCCCCGTTAACATTTATAAATACCGAACACTCTGACGGGCTTTCTATTTAGCCCGTGCTTCTCTCTTAAAGTAATCGTCCAGACCCTATTTTTTTTTGCCGAATTATGTTGAATGTACATTCAAAACACCTAATCCACCAAAAATAATTGATTTCCAGGCCTTATTTCCGTAAAAACACGACTTTTGTAAAAAGCGCGCGAAAAAAATAATCTTCCTTCCAACAGGGCTACGACTGTTATTGATGACGTCAGAACAGGGACGCCCGCAGACACTCTGTCTGACACCTGTCGGCAAATGTTATGATGAGCGATTGTACTTCGGTGTCAGACAGTGAATCTGTCGCTGTGACAGATCTAGAGTACGATGCTCAATCTGACACCGAAAGAAAGGACGCTGGTCGCGTATACTATGAAGGCCTGTCCACACTAGGGGTCATGCGGCTGGCGGTGAGGCTGGTGGATGTGTTGAAATACGACCTGCGCGTCCAGACTGTGCCTCACCGCCCTGGGTCACCGCCATCCCTCGCGTGGACGCGCCAGTCAGCTCCATAGAAAATGACGAGAAAACGACGAATTTTGTATTGTGACCTATTCTAAAATATGATCCTCCACCCCACCCACCACTCCATGCCACTCCCTTTTACCTCCTCTTTCCACTACCGTAGATAACAGTTAAGTCGCCAGGACAACTTTTTTTTCTGTTTACAGACGTGTGGTGGCGTTAATACTTACATTTCTACATCCATGATTTAAGGACAGTTAGAAGGGGCTATCTGGAGAGTCTGTGTCATTTTGTGTCTTCATCTGTGTCATATTAGGGCTATAAATGAACAAATGACAAAAATATCTACAAAGTGGCTACCAACAGTTCAGACTGAGGTAGTAGTAGTAGTAGTAGTAGTAGTAGTAGGGGTAGTAGTAGTAGTAGCAGTGGTAGTAGTAGTGTAGTAGTAGTAGTAGTACTAGTAGTAGTAGTAGTAGTAGTAGTAGTAGTAGTAGTGGTAGTAGTAGTAGTAGTGGTAGTGGTAGTGGTAGTGGTAGTAGTAGTAGTAGTAGTAGTAGTAGTAGTAGTAGTACTAGTACTAGTACTAGTAGTAGTAGTAGTAGTAGTAGTAGTACTAGTAGTAGTAGTAGTAGTAGTAGCAGTAGTAGTAGTGGTAGTAGTAGTAGTGGTAGTGGTAGTAGTAGTAGTAGTGGTAGTAGTGGTAGTAGTAGTAGTGGTAGTAGTAGTAGTAGTAGTAGTAGTAGTAGTAGTAGTACTAGTAGTAGTAGTACTAGTAGTAGTAGTAGTAGTAGTAGTGGTAGTAGTAGTAGTAGTGGTAGTAGTAGTAGTAGTAGTAGTAGTAGTAGTAGTACTAGTAGTAGTAGTAGTAGTAGTGGAAGTAGTAGTAGTAGTAGTGGAAGTAGTAGTAGTAGAAGTAGTAGTAATAGTAGTAGTAGTAGTAGTAGTAGTAGTAGTGGTATAGGTATACGTACAACTTGAACAAGACATTTTTTCGCGGAGCGCTGCGATATACGACCTGCCTTCACTGGAGCATGTCGAGCACTGATGCGTGAATGACGAGGGCAGTGCGGCAAATATCGGGAAGGGTTGGAGCGGCCCAGAATCAGCCTGGCGGTGTTGAAACAGTCGAAATTTAACAGCGCCAGCCTCACCGCCTGCCTCATCACCCCTAGTCTGGACAGGCCTTCAAGGAAAACAAACCTCAGATTGTCATGGGATCCTATATGTTTGAGCCCGAGTACGAGGTGGATGAACAGGTGTTAGCAGAGCCTGAGGTTCAGCAGGAGGACCTGGCACTTCTCCAAAACATGGATTGGTAAATAAGGTTAAACCATGTGTGTGTGGGAATCACAATGAAGGTACTTGCGAGAAAATCCTGTGGTTAGTTTTGGAGCTACAGTCAAACGTCATTACTCGGAAACCACATACTAGCATTAACTACAGCATAGAGTTGGAAAATATGCGGGCGGGAAGGCAGAAAGTGTGACAGCCACACCACCACAGGGTCTCTCACCACAGGGCACGCCCACTCCACAACTGGTTTACTTGGTTTACTTGGTCTTGTTAAGAGGCAAAGCCTCACAGTCGTGGTGGTCCACCGCTGCTGCCAGTCCTGGCGTCCCTGTCTAACAGGGCCACCTGGTCTGGTATGGTGTTGGACTGAGTCACTGTCTTACGGGGGGGGGGGGGGGGGCGCCGCCCTTGTCCAGCACACCCGTGTACACAGGCTCACCTCACACTCGTCGTTTCAACCCACACACTGGGTAGGCGACTAGTCGCGCTGCACACTCTCACCCAGTCTTTCACCCGCTGTGTACACTACACCGTTTCTCAACACAACTGCTCGCCCCAACACACTATAGGCGTGTATCACCCTACACACGCCACTCCTTTCCGTGTGCAAACTTTTCTCGAAAGGCACAGCTGTCTTGCTGCACCCATAAAGGATGCATGCATGTGGCATATAGCAAAAAAAATCTATCAGAAACACCCAAATATCTTCAAGTACTATCTCTGTGTTTACGTGCCTCTGATCAAGCGCGGGAAGATGAGCCTCCCTGATGCTACGTCACCGAGCCTGAGCATGAGCGTCTGCAAACCTTGAGTGTGTTTTGAAAACTCGGGGAATTTGCAGATTTTGATTGCGGATTATTTAAAAACGGCTGACTGGATACAAAAAGTGACGACGTATTGTTGATATACTCGTTAATGGCTATGATTTGATGGCATTAAATCAGGAATGATGAAATGGTCTGGACGATTACTTTAAGGAAAAAAAAGAAAAAAAAAAAGTGCTGGAACCCTCGGCTGCTGCTCACGGGCCTCGCAATAACTGAGGCACAGCTGAAACTTTTTTTTACTGTACAAATCAATGAAACAACCTGCCTATGGGAAAAAACGTCTTGGAGATCAGGTTTATCTCTCATGTTCCTCGGGTGTGGCAGTGAAGCGCGGCCAGTGGTGTGTTTCGAGGGTCAAAGCAGGGTCATATCTCTATGACCCTGGCTCAAAGGCTGGTGTCCTGTCCTTCTTGCGAGAATGTTTACTACATCTATTTGTCCAACTCACCTTATAGCTTCGGCAAAGCAGGTCTTTCTTGATATGTTTCTAGGATAGGCCGCGATGAAGGATGGGATACCTTATTTTCTTCATGGTATTTCTGTAGCGTTATAATGTTTGGTACTTCAGTCATTCTTAATCAATGTTTTGTTCTGAAGAAAACTATAAGACTGAAGACACCCTTCCTATCAATATCGCACCCAAAGGCAGCGCTCTGCCTTGTTTTGATGCGATAAAAGTGTACAGCAGTGCTTTGTAATGTTAAGTGAATTTCCAAGATTTAGTGTGTGATGACACAATCTAAGCCGTTTTGGAAATGTGGTTTATTTTGAAGCGAGTCGGCCTACCATCAGACATTAAACATGGAGACCTAATCTACTTATGAATTAATATGCTTCGTGTTCATAATTCGCACAGAATGCAAGAATAATTTATTGTGTACATAAGAAATTATTTTACCCCTGAAATTATAATTTGATAAAAAAAAAATCTTGATGTTGGAATAATTAATAATATTCTGCAGGCAACAGCTAAGGTACCCAGACAATTATTCCTTGTAAGATGAGTCACCATGACCTGTAGACACTTGATTATGGTTAGCATGTATACCTTTACGTTGGAAATGTAGGCGGACGATAGTTATTTAATTTGTTTGATGTCATCTTTGTCTTGAAAATCATTATCTAAAAGGTGATGTAAGAGTTCTTTGAGCCATATAATTTGTATCCATCAGTGAACTAACCATCCCTGAAACCAATTATTTCGACGGAAAATCTTTAGTAATGTCTATATTTTTATTTCCTTGTCATATGTGTGTTGTGTTTGTCCTTGGGTTCTGTGGGAGTGCCGCCGCCGATGGGTCACTGCGGCGTCTTGAAGGGGATGTGGAAGGTGTAGAGGGGGAAGCCGTACTCGACGTAGATGGTGTAGTCGTCACCGCCGCCGCCCCAGTGCCGGGCCAATGCGTCGCGCTCCGCTGCGGGGGGACAAAAGGGCATCACTGTAGTCTTTTTTTTTTAACGAGGCGAAAATTCCATTCTATCTTAACCCCTGTGAGACCCAGAACGTAATTTCCATTGTAATTTGACTACCATTCGACAATTTTAATTAATATAAGCATGATTTTATAAATATGACCTGCTTAGTATCCTTGTGCACTAGCTAATTTTGTATATTATGTAATTTTTCGTAATTTTATGGCTAACAAAAGACGATTTTATATAGCAAAAGAAAGATCTGGGCGTGAAGGGGTTAAGGTCTCACGCTTAAAGTTATGCCTATATTTACTAGTAATATGGTTAACTATGATAAAATACAAACTGAAATTAAGAAGAACCGAAGTATTTATTCCCTTCTCCTGGCATCAAATATATATCAGTCAGTAAACAGCAAAGGGTCAGGATTTTTTGCCTCGTTAAAAAAAAAAAAAAAAAAAGTATAGGTGTTCGTGTTTACTTTCTACACTCTAGATTATGTGCCTCAAACTGTTCACATAATGATCCTGAGGCAACCTTGCTCTTACACTTTTTTTCCCTTATTAATGCATAAAAGAAAACATGTCAACACGTCATGATGTCAACACAATAGAGAAAACACAAACATTTATTGACGTAACACAAGCATAAACCTGTATACTTAGCGGGGTCCAGACAAAACCCCCCTCGGACAAAACCCCCCTAGGACAAAACCCCCCTCGGACAAAACCCAATAGGACAAAAAAACCTTGGACAAAACCCCCTAAGCTAAAGTGCAAAATAGAACAAAAAAAAACTCAGTTTAATACCATTCAAATTAGAAGAAAAAATATCATTTAAGCAATTTATTACTGAAGTAATCATGAAAAATATTATAATCTTTCTTTGTGTTTGCTCACTCCACCTGATCATTGTTTTGTCTACCCGAGTACCGTAAATCCCCATGTACCGTAGATAACACTAAACTCGCCAGGACAACGTTTCTTTTTTATTTACAGACGTGTGGTGGCGTTAATAGTTACATTTCTACATCCATGATTTCAGGAAAGTTAGAAGGGGCTATCTGGAGAGTCTGTCATTTTGAGTCTTCATCTGTGTCATAGTATGGCTATAAATGAACAAATTACAAAAATATATCAACCGAGTGGCGACGTTGATAATGGGCTACGCTAAGGTCGCCATCTAGTGTTTGTTCTGAGTGTCCTCCCGCCGTCGTCGTCGCCCGAAAAAAAAACCGAGTAGTGTAATTTGAAATCGTATATACTTGCAAATACAAAGCATAAAACAACAGGGTAGATTATACACATATACAGTCATGATATAAACTACTGTGTATCATCTTCAGTGGTACATACACAGCAGTAGTGATGCTATAATTCGTAATATTTGGCGCCTGGCGACATTATTGCAGTTGGCGACTAAATTAAGTGTTATCTACGGTAGCTATAGGTAAAAACCTATCAAACCTATCAACACATATCTATCAAAACCTATATATTATATAATGAATGTAATATTTTACATCTCAGAGAAGTGTTCATAAACTACAAATAATAAGAATAAAAATTAGACTTTAAAATTTCTTGTTTTTTTTGTCCCAAGGGGGTTTTGTCCTCAGGGCTTTTTTTCCTAGGGGAGTTTTGTCCTATGGGGGTTTTGTCCTAGGGTTTTTTTCCTAGGGGGGTTTTGTCCTAGGGGGGTTTTGTCCTAGGGTTTTTTTCCTAGGGGGGTTTTGTCCTAGGGGGGTTTTGTCCTACACTCATAATTAGCACCTCATCCTCACTCCAACATTATTCATCTTCCAGACTCACCCATCCTGAATATACTAACCGTGAGGAAGGCTGGATGCAGCTCCTGGGGTCTCCTGCTGCCATAGACTCAACAAATTGGCTGGTGCTTGGGCCAGCTGGGAGGGAGCAGCGTGGAGAGGCATGGCAGCAGCTAGTAGCGCCGCGGCAGCCACCATCAGACACACTGTTGGAGAGGTCATGGCCAGGCGGAGGGCGGACTGTGATGACGATCCTTGCCGTGCCTCCCTTTTGTGATTTCTCTGACCTCACTCCTCCTTCCCACACTGCATTCCTAGCTGCCAAATATCACCAACTTCCAACCAGGTAAACACATTTATTTCAACCTTTCTTTCAGTTATTAGCTTAGTTATTTGAGACAGGGTTTTAAAAAGGCTATATTATGATGTATAGAAATTTTCTTTATTGTATGTATGTACCAAGGAAATATGTATCAGACAAAGGATGGAAAAACATAAAGAGTCCTGTGGTGCAAATAAATAGAAAATTGACGATCAAATACAAGGACATCAGCTCACCCAAGCAGAGAGAGAGAGAGAGAGAGAGAGAGAGAGAAGAGAGAGAGAGAGAGAGAGAGAGAGAGAGAGAGTAGAGAGAGAGAGAGAGAGAGAGAGAGAGAGAGAGAGAGAGAGAGAGAGGAGAGAGAGAGAGAGAGAGAGAGAGAGGAGCGAGAGAGAGAGAGAGAGAGAGAGAGAGAGAGGAGAGAGAGAGATGAGAGAGGAGAGAGAGAGAGGAGAGAGAGAGAGAGAGAGAGAGGGAGGGAGAGAGAGAGAGAGAGGAGAGAGAGAGAGAGAGAGAGAGATGAGAGAGAGAGAGAGAGAGAGAGAGAGAGGAGGGGGAGGAGAGAGAGGAGGAGAGGAGAGAAGAGAGGAGAGAGAGAGAGAGAGAGAGAGAGAGGAGAG
>JACEEZ010023956.1:49103-56603 GCA_016584305.1 Chionoecetes opilio
AACATTTTATAGATATGACCTGTTTAGTATCCTTGTCCACTAACTAATTTGGTATATTCAGTTACTTTTCGTTATTTTATGGCTCGACAACATAAGATTTTTATAGCAAAGGAAAGATCTGGGCGTGAAGGGGTTAAGGACAACCATATCTCCTTTAATTCACATCCCCTATGAAGTATGTAGAATAATATAAATATATAAAATTTATTTTTAGGGTAGCTACATAATTAGTAATTCTATTTAGTTTTTTGTTTATTTTTTATATCAGCTTTCATAAAGTTACGTGATTTTCTGCCTTGATTTCTGACGACCAAAATTAAGATCTTACACAGAGGTTCATCTGTATACATATAGATAGCAAAGTCATGAGAGTAGATACACCTTTTCGGTAATGTATATAAGGCGCCTTTTATCAACACAGCACTAATATCAAGGGCGGGATCAAGGTCTAGTTCTCTCATCACTTCTATGTTTACTTTTTCTGAGAACATTCAGTTTCATCTCACGCCTCTGTGTTGCCTTTATTGTATTGTGTTGCATGATTCACTATTTTATCTTTGCATCTTGAAAACTTTCTCTTGCCTCCCCGCCACTTATCTGCTTCTCATTACTATGGTTATTGTGTACTTGTTTCCACAGAGAATGTTAAGATATATCAATATTTCCTTAATTGCTCTATAGGTTGATTATGGAACAGTTTACCTTCAAACTTATGATTTGGCATTCCCGCTGCTGCCTCTTAGGAGTAGCATTTGGTGAACTATTCCTTAATTAACTATCCATGGCATGTTTTTGTTTTGTGTGTGTAGACAGAAAAGCATACAATAATCAGTAAACCCGGAATATCTACATCGGAAATGATACCTTTGAAAGTCACGTCTCTAATACAGCCCAAGTAATCACGTAAGATGCATTACATCAGCTAAAAGGGAGACAACATATCACGTGATTACAACTCATCCCTTCATTCAGCTCATCAAAGAGAGAGTGGCAGGAGGCGAGTGTTCAGGGCCAGTAGCAGAGAAGCTCGCAGGGCCGGTGTTGCCTCTTGCAGGAGCCAGCGAGCTTCCTGAAGGTGAACATCCTTTTCCACTCCTCCATCCTGATCTTCCGAGGATCTCGCGCCTCCCTCTGGAAATGTAAAAGCAATCAGATCAGTTTCAATTTGGGCACCCTCTTTTAACATGTGTTCTTATAAGCAACGATGCCTGTAGACGCTATAATGGTCAAATACATGGCTCGTAAGTAATTGTTTGAAGGAGATACAAACTATCACGCACATATACTGTACAAGTAAAGGCAATGTTACATATTGGGGAAATTTTGACAAACAAGGGGCTTGAGCGGCGGAACATGTGCGAGCTGAACGCCTAGCTCACGATATTGGATTGCCGAGTTCGGTCCCTGTATGGTTCGGGAGCTGATAGCGAGTAACTAGCATTGGGGCAAATTTAATTTTTCAATTAATGTGTTTCAGCGTAGTATGATCCATATACTGCATCCATAAAGCCAATGATATGGCAAAGTTTACCTTCAGATATGTTAGCAACATTAAAATTGATGTAAAGATTCGTGTTTGAATTATGAAACCACACCATTGAATCTACAGGCAGACTCTATTTTCATTTTCATCACGAGATTTGAGTAATCACTTGTAGCTCCTTTAACACTAGTCCAAACCCAACACATATTTTCTTCTCCAGTCATCGTGGAACGCCAAGTACTATTGCGCGTGACATCTGCATACTTAGCCAGTTTGTAGAAGAGATATATTAGCGGCCATGGCTAAGACAGGTTCATTATTTGCATCTGACGTGGCTCGCCTCAAGGCTATACAGGTCCAACGTGAGCCAGGATACTTGTATAGACAAACTGACTCAAAACAGTGTGACGCTCCAACTCTTGATTATTGAGACTAGAGAGTGACAATATCAAAGTCATACAAGAAAATATAATGACAATATATTAGACTACGACAAAAGAAAATAGTTTTTGTAAATATAAGAAAGAGGGAGGGGACTGAGTAAAATTGTCTTATAATTATAGTGATAATACCTGTGCGCGTTGTTGGTTGCAGCAGACGAGGCAGCAAGGCAAGGGTTCCAGGCTGGCAGAAGGTGTACCGCGGTGCTCTCCTCTGCCTCGGCCTGCTCCCCCAGCCTGTACGTGGCGGCCACCTGCTCGCTGCTCACTCCCAGCCTGCAGTGACCGATAGCGTTAACATACCTTTGAATGCTTAGCTTACACCTATTCATGCCGCTCACGTACTCCCGTTCAGAGTACTTTACCTTGCCTTGCTTTTTACCTTGCTTACCTTTTTTACCTTGCTTACCTTTTAGTCTATGTGTCACGTGTGTGTGTGTGTGTGTGTGTGTGTGTGTGTGTGTGTGTGGTGTGTGTGTGTGTGTGTGTGTGTGTGTGTGTAAGTAACTGTCACACAAATTCACGTACTTGGCATAAAACTCAAGCGACGGTCGCCCTCCACCCTCCAAGTTCCGCGTGACGCCCATGAGCAGCACCGCGCCGATGTGACCTTCGCTTAGGCCCAGCTCGTCCACGGCCTCCTGGCGCGCCGACCCCCACACCTGTACGAGTAATTAGATGACATCGGCACACTTGTGGTTTACAAGTCTCCTGCCTGGCGACACATCTGTCCTAGCCCCACATCATTCTCTGTCGTCAAGGGAATAACGCCTCTTCATTCTTCATATTTCCTCCATATGGCATCTGCTATTGTAACATCGATTGTGTGAGTACCTACATATATTTCAGCTTCTCTGGAATACCATGCATATGCTCACCCACCTCCTGCACTACGGCTTCTTCTATTTCTAACCCAGAGTAGTCAGGCTTCAGTGATGCGTCCGGAAAGAATATGCGGCCAGGTTCTGGGTGACCACCGGGCCTGTCGAGTGCCCCAGGGTACTCCCCAGTCCACTGGGCCCGCCGAATCACCACCAGAAACCCATCCGAAGTTATAGCGAGAAGACCAGCTCCTGCCGGAGATTAATACGTACCACTCAATTTATTAGTATCACATTGTTGTAGCAATTAAGTAATGTTCAAAAGAGTTGTTTGCAGCATCAAACTACGCATTCTACGTACCCAATGCGTCTGATATGTACGCCTGTTTGTTCGAGTACTCCTTTTCACCCTTGGCTTGCAGGGAAGGAAATTTTTCAGACATGTTTGTTCCACACACGTCCTTGTAGCAGGTGAGGCCGAGGTGTAACACTAGGTTGTCCTGCACCACCTCACACCCAGCCAGGCGAAATTTAGACGCATTGTACAGGCGATCATTTGCCTTACATTTGCATTTCCAGATACTGTCTATTTCGTCTTCAATGTGTTTAGATGTCTTGCGAGCAAAGTTGTCCGGTTCAAACTTAGCGCGAAGCTGTTGCCGGGAGATGGCAGCACCCACACCCGCCCACGTTGGCACCAAAACATCAATGTTACCATAACTTGTCCTGCTCAGCATTGCGGTACATTTATTCATACCTGTTCCTCAACAAATCACCTCTCTATGCGAATGTATACAGTGGTAACACCTGTCAAGCCTCCATACACCTCTGATTCACTTGTGTCTTTAAGAATGTATGGGAAAGTCGTCAGACATATTAAACGTTGGAGCTAATATTGGAAGCGAGTGGAGTGCGCGAGACCACTTTCGTGTTACTGCCTCGGTCACCTTGACAGCGCAGGTATATTATCACGGCCCCGCCGCGGTCCAGCCACTCCCACACCAATGCTCCTCTCACCAACTTAACTTCTTCACACATTATGAATGTATGTGTGTCATGAATGTAATGTATGTGTGTATATATAAATAATAATAGAGAGAAGAGAGAGAGAGAGAGAGAGAGAGGAGAGAGAGAGAGAGAGAGTAAAAGAGAGAGAAGAGGAGAGAGAGAGAGATGAGAAGAGAGAGAGAGGAGAGAGAGAGAGAGAGAGAGAGAGAGAGAGAGAGAGAGAGAGTGTCATCATGAAACATTAAAAGAATGCGGATCAAATATTGCTTTGCTCAAGAACTTTGAAATTGCCTACCATGAATGGCGTGTATCAAATATTTGGGAATCTTGTGGTAAGATACTTAAGCTACCACATTCTAACTGTTCATTGCCTCGTAAAATCCCATGTCAGTGGTGTGTCCTTTCCACCAAGGTAAAGAGACAGACTCTTTATCTTGCTTTCCACTGTCAGCGGCTGTGCTTCCGTTTATGCACGTGTGGCAGGCTGGCAGCTAACCTTGTTGTGGAAAGCAAGGATCAGGAAGCACTTGATTTTACTGCTTGTTGGTGACGGGAAATGTTCATGCGTTGCAGCTTTATAACCTTTGCAATGACTCGACAGTAATCAAACCTACGGAAACGTAATATGTTACTTGATACTTTTAGGCAACATCACACATGGTCCTGCAACAGGTGTAAACAACTTCATGCGTTGTTGGTAATTATAACGCACACAGCAACTTGCAAACCATGGCATCGTTGAAAAAGTCTTACTCAGTACCTACCTTAATTTCTGCAGAAGTTCTTAAAAAATCACCTGAAATTATGCAATGGTAGAAAAAATAAGTAATGTTTATTTTCACCCCTTGACAACAACGCCACGATAGCGTTTCTCGTTGGCAACACAACAACTGCAGCGTGGTGTCCGAGCCTCACAGCAGGACCCGCAGCCACCAAATTAGGCAGGTGTATTTACCAGAGAGCTTCTGGCAGTGGCGTCATTTCAGCAAAAGCCAAGGTATGGCAAGGTACCGTGGAAGATTTATTTTTTTTCAAATCAGTTGTCCAATAGTCCATTTTGGTGAGTTGTGAGTCTATACAATTCATTTTTATATGACACTAGCAGAAACACCCGTCGTTGACTGGGTTGAAAAGAGGTGACAAAATTGTTCTATAAATATTCCAAGTTATTCACTTCGACTGTTTTGAACATATATAACAAATGTCTGCTAAATTTCATCTAGATGATAGAGCTGTTCCCTTCTGGCCAATGTATACGAATTGACTTAACTTTTTTGTATATTCTGCACGCGCGCGGCCATTTTAAGGGGGCGTGGCCTAATTTTGAGAATTGGGACTATTACCATTGTCTTTCTCGGGAAATTCTACATATGAATACATTTTTTGTTTTTATGTATATTCTATTGCCTTTCTTCCTGTAGAGCAGTGGCTCCCAACCTTTTTGGGGCCGTTACCCAAAATGCACATTTTTCCCAGGCCCATTACCCCTAGGCTAGGTAGGCTCTAAACTTATGTTTGCACGGGTTGGTTTTTCACTTGTAACATCTCAGGACTGACGTAGGTGCGAGCACCGTAGGTGCGAAGCCCTTCACGGCGTGGGGTCTGGGGCCCACTCAAGGGCCCCAGAATTTTTTTAAGGTTTTTGCATGTTTTTCCTGCAATCTGACGTATATTTGGGAGCAAATTCTCATTCACAAACAGATTCATTTTATATGGATATAAACATTTTAAACCACTGTCTCGCACCTACACCCATAGGCGTATGGGGGACTCGATCGTTGGTTTGGGGGGGCAGAGTTGTTGATTTGCCCGAAATTTCACACAAGTAAAAACACTCTTTCTACGAAAACACTGCATGAATGCAAGGGGGGGAAATGAATTAAACGTTCTTAATTGTCAGTGATTCTAACCTCATAAAGTGACATATTGTGCAAACGATTTGCAACATTTTCACTCGAAAGTTCTGACAAACTAGTGTTTTCTATACCATTTCTATTGTGAACATGGGGTTGTAATGTAAAGAATAAAAAAGATGCGAGGGAAGCGACCACAAAAAAATTGAAATTTTCATGTTTTAAGAGGATATTAGGACAATGTAACTCGAAACTGAAGAATTTTATGCTCCACATTCCCAAAACTACACCATATCCAAAGCAGAGGGACTACAATACCTGCCTGGATAAATTGCCCGAATTTTTCGGATTTTTGGCCGTGGGATCCATGGTCTAACCTTCTTTGTGGGCACATCGTAAAAAGTTTTCGGGTTTTCGGCACAAAGGTGTACAACTGCACATATGCTACACATTAGGTGACACCAGATTAGTTAACGCATAAATTAACTTTCAATTGATTGATGTCATCTACCCATTCACACGATCTGCTCATATACTTTTCATAACATTAAAAAATACTTTCAGTTCAGTTGCCTCTATTACCCCCGAGGTATAGGCTCATTACCCCCGGGGGGTAATTTACCCCCAGGTTGGGAACCAACCTGGTTCCTGGTTCCTGGAATTGTTATCAGTTAAACAGTGTCATTTGTTTACCCACCTGGACAACAACGAGGCTTGTTAACTCCGATATAGCCAGAGCAGAAACCTGTCTGTCCCGCTCTCCAGTTTTCAAAACGGAGGCTGGCAGGGAAAGCTTATGAATATTCAAAAGAGGAGCGCTCAACTAAAGCGCCTATAGGCAGGCTGGTGGTAAACAAAGTTCATGAATATTCAAAAGAGGAGCGCCCAACTACAGCGGCTGCCTGGTGGCTGGGCTGAGATAAAGCCAAAAAAAAAAAAAAAAAAAAAAAAAAGGGGGTTTTTTAAGCCAAGGTATGGCGAGTGCCATACCTTGCCATACCCAAACGACGCCACTGGCTTCTGGTGAAGCTTTCTGTATTTACTGTGTCGATCTTTGCCTGCAGCTTGAATCACGTACAATACTAAAGAAACAAAACTAAGATTGCTCGACATACTTCGTTGTATAAAATATGATAATCATGATATAGATGCCATACCACGCGTTCCAAGACACATTCTTATTATTTGTCTTTCATACGGTATTATGCATGTTGCAAAAAAAAAATCCTGCAACATCTTAGCTAACCAAAACATCATTACCACTGAATATTATAAGAAAGTTATACGTCGTAGCCTTGAGACGCGGCATTAAAAATGTGTTGTCTGGAGCAAGCTAGGTGTGGGAGATAGATAGGCTACGTCTTCATTTCCTGCTCATAGTCAGACCTTTGATAGTTACCCTTATATTAGAGTTATTTATGGGTGTTTGAACTACCTCGTTAATAGATACAGTCAGGGGTGATGATAATCCGTGATCTACATAAGATATAACAAATAAACAGTCTGATGATATACATGCAGTTTGCCTCAGCAGCTCGTTGAAAATCTTCTGTTGAAAAGTTAACCTCAGAGAACCTCCCGCCAGGGTTAGTGAACCACTTCGATCCTTATACCATTAAAAGCAAAATTATATGCACTGATATATATGTGCAGAATGATAATTACTAACAATGCTTACTTTACATAACAAACATAATACTTTAATTTATAAATTTAATTCCAGAAATACCTGCTACTGTTTTCCTCATTCTTATATGTATTTTTTTCCTTAGACCAGTGTTTGCGTTTCGCCATCCACAAATCCGTATTACCACCTCAAAACATTATTCTAGGCCACTCAGTAGTACGAAAAAACTTCAAATCTTATCCTCGTTTTCCCACACCACTCTGATACG
>JACEEZ010023956.1:61603-139103 GCA_016584305.1 Chionoecetes opilio
TGCGAACTAGAAAATTAGAAACATCTGCATTTTGCTTTGATATGTATTTATCAGTACTGACCCCAAGCTTAGCACAACCGTAACTACATGGACAAGTATAGCTGTAATGACATCCATCCCATATCGTATCATTCTTCTACCTTAAAAAAAAAAAAAAAAATGCAAAACCTTTTTTTCAACATTGGCAGTATAGAAAAAGATTGGAAACATACCTCTGTTGCGTCAATAATCACTTGTCATGGTAATCAGATAACTTTAATTAAGATTGTGTTGATAGTAGGTCACGGTGTGTGTGTGAGGCAGCCGCATGTGTGGTGAGCTCTGTTTTTAAAGACCCCTGCCGTGTGGTGTGCATGAGATCTTCAAGTGGTGGTGTCTGGCAGTATTCGTGGCATTGGAGAACTTTAACCTTCGAAACTTTAAAGAACATCCAACATAACTCACGAATATACCTCGAATACGACGATTTTAATGTAAACAAGTATCTGACATGAATATACAGGTACAGAGGACAATGTTATGAAGTAGTAGATGGTATAACAACATAGAATTAGGTCACAGTGAAAGGAAATAGACAGGCACGCACATTTCCGGACACCCGCCAGCAGCAGCAGCAGCAGCAGCAGACAGCTTGTTGTGGTGCGGCAGACGCGTGTGTTGAGGTAAAGGAGGTAGCAGCAAGCCTAGGGGCGGAGCGGAGCCAGTTTTGCATTTATTTGTGGTGCCACGAGAGTTTGCAGTCACGGGATGTATTTATAGACTGCGGCGTGCGTGGATAACTAGCACAGAAGGTAATTATGGCATGTGTGTGTGGGCGGAAGGGTACATAAACACACACCCACACCCACACACAGACAGACGGGTAGTGTCATATGACGTGGTTCATCATGCAAGATAAACAGGCACGACAGCTTAAGATATTTATTAATTTTGTTATTAAGTGTCGATACAACGTAGATAGATGAGCGGACAGTGTACCGAGTAGTGAAGTGATGTCAGGCAAGCTGTGTAAAGGCGTAGGTGGCAGATGGAGTGCATGAGAACGTGATTGATAACAGCAACAGCAAGGGCGTCGTCCTTCCTGCATCTACCGTGAGCCAAGACAACAGTGAATCTTCAGTCTTGTACTTAGCGTGATCGTAATTATGTGTTTCCTTATTGTTGCATCCCAGATGGTGGTGTTCTGAAACTGCAGGGAGTTGTGGCTTCGTTCTCTTATGCATTTTCTTATTAGTACCATAACCATCATGAGAAAGATTTTCTGGCACCTGAATGAATGAAGGTGACATGTGATACAGTACAATGACATTGAAAAGAGAGCAGCAGTTTATTACATGAAAAAACAAAAAGAGCGCAGCAGTTTATTACATGAAAAAACAAAAAGAGCGCAGCAGTTTATTACATGAAAAAACAAATACGTAGATTTGATCATTCTATTGAATCATGGGCTTTCTGGAAGTTGGTCAAAAAGTATTGCAGAGGCATTTCATAATTGAGTGTTGTTCCTGTTAAGATTTGTACAATGTAATGTAGCCTGTGGTGTATATCATCTCTTTATATGATATGCTCATTGAATGTAGACCAACAAAATTGATGTGCATGATAGGCGGGAGGATTCTGAATTCCAGGGGAATCAGAGGGCTATAGGATAAGAGGTTAGACTGTTTCACCTTGCAGTTCATTACTGTCCCTGTGGCCTTGTGAGTCTGCGCTAGGCACTCAATGCCTGGCACTCGATAGATTAGGAAAGCCTCCAGTATCAGCCTTCAGGAGTTCACCATTCCTAGGTTGCCCCAGGTATCCAGGCCTCAAAAAGACCAGGCTACAAAACCAGGGCTACCACAACCAGGCTCAAAAAGAAAACCCAGACAAGGAAAGACAAAAAGTTGTGGCGGCCACACACACAAGCTGCCCACTCCTGCATCAGCCTTGCCAACTTGGAAGCACATTTTTTTTTTTTTTTTTTTTTTTTTTTTTTTTCTTCTTTTTTTTTTCTATAGCGTATTAATAGTTCAAAGCTGTACACAAACACTTTTATATATTTATTATTGCATTATTATAATCAATGTGTGTTTATTGTCACAAGTTTTGAATTGCCTGTGAAAGTATTATGCATATCCCTAATGAACCTATCTATGAATGATATATAATTTATGCATAACGTGTATCCATCTTTCTGTTTCAGTATGTTTCCTTATTTGCCAAGTAGTATCTAATATGTCTTTTATCTCTTTCATGGTAATTGTGCATTTTATTTTTTTTAATGCATGGTCTCGTGCACTTGATTGTGGTCATGATCATGTATCTTAATAACTTTCCTTGTACAGCCTGTTATATTACATGCTTAGCTATATAACCAGCTGTATATTCGCTGTCAGCTTCAGACTTGGCCTTACAGTTATTAAGGTATACATTAAGGCAACACCTGTCATCTTTACCACGGGTGCTGTCATTGATTGGAGCTACGTCTGATGCAAGCCTTTAGGACTGCATCAACCACCTATTCTCCCCCTAGGACCAACCTATTCTCCCCCTTCTATCCCTTCTTCACTGTCCCAATGCCGGCCTCAATCCTCATCTTTCCCTCCTTCCCATCTCATCCTCTTAGTTCACAATCCCCACCTCTGTCTCTTTCCCCTCCTTTCCTCCCTTCCAATCCATTCCCCTTAGTTCTTCATTTCTCTCTCTCTCTCTCTCTCTCTCTCTTCCTCCTCTCTCTCTCTCTCTCTCTCTCTCTCTCTCTCCTCTCTCTCTCTCTCTCTCTCTCCTCTCTCTCTCTCCTCTCTCTCTCTCTCTCCTTCCTCTCTCCTCTCCTCTCTTCTCTCCTCTCTCTCCTCTCCTCTCCTCTCTCTCTCTCTCTCTTTTCTCTCTCTCTCCCTTCTCTCTCTCTCTCTCTCTCTCTCCTCTCTCTCTCTCTCTCCTCTCCTCTCTCTCTCTCCTCTCTCTCTCTCTCTCTCTCTCTCTCTCTCTCTCTCTCTCTCTCTCTTCTCTCTCTCTCTCTCTCCTCTCTCTCTCTCTCTCCTCTCTCTCTCTCTCTCCTTCTCTCTCTCTCTCTCTCTACTCTCTCTCTCTCTTCCTCTCTCTCTCTCTCTCTCTCTCTCTCTCTCTCTCTCTCTCTCTCTCTCTCTCCCTCTCTCTCTCTCTCTCTCTCTTCTCTCTCTCTCTCTCTCTCTCTCTCTCTCTCTCTCTTCTCTCTCTCTCTCTCTCTGCTCTCTCCTTTTTGCCCTCTTGCTCTTAAATGAAATGAAGTTATTGATGTTTCTAGAAAGAGAAACAGATAGACAATATTGAACACTCAACAGTTTGGGTGGATTGTTTGGGAAGTAGCAGCTGATACCAAATATGGCCCCAGATAGCTTTAATTCTCTGTTTGCTCTCTCTCTCTCCTCTCTCTCTCTCTCTCTCTCTCTCTCTCTCTCTCTCTCTCTCTCCTCTCTCTCTCTCTCTCTCTCTCTCTCTCTCTCTCTCTCTCTCTCTCCTCTCTCTCTCTCTCTCTCTCTCTCTCTCTCTCTCTTCTCCTCTCTCTCCTCCCCCCCCCCCCCCCTCGCATGTAATTTCTGTTCAATCAGATAGATGAACATTATGATTGAGGATTATTTCTATTGATAACTCATCGAATACAAGGTATGTTCATAGTGAGCCTCACATACTCAGCCATACTCCCATTTTGCATGTTTAGGGATAAAAAACGTAAACAGCATCTCAACACGATGGATATTCCTGCCATTATCTCATCCAGAGAGAGGAGAGAGAGAGAGAGTGGGGATGGGAATAATGGATTGTTAGGGGGAGAAGAAGAAAGGATCGTGGCCTTGGAGGACTGGATATGAGGAGGAGGGAGAGAGTGAGAAGGCAAACTTTAAGTCCATACCTAGATATAAACTCTACCCGATGACAGCAGTCAGGAAAAATATGACAAAGTGTTGTTTTCTAATGTAGCTGAAGAAGAGTAAGGTTAAGTAGGAAGCAGTACTACATTATGCATGTTTTCTTAAATTTTCCCTCTGTTATGAAGCTACAATGGTTTAATTTTATTTCCAGTCATGAGAAATTATCACAGTGGAGAAGCAGGCCTTTAATCAAATATTTCTTTGTCAAATACTGGACACCCTTGTACATAATTCTCTTCTCTGTACTATCAGTCTCATTCTTCTTGCTTGGTGCAGTTTGGTGGTGTGACACAGTAAGTGTGACCTCAACATGGTGCTGGTGGAACGCACTTTGAGTGAGTCGTCGGATGACATAGACATCCGGCCTCTGGAACTCGAAGATCTGAGGAGGAGATTAGAGGAGAGGTAAGCAACAGTGAAGAGTGGCTTAATACTGTAGTACTTGAAAAGGATAAGATTAGGTAGAAGCTCACTCTTTTAACCATTTAGATTGACCTGACTTAGGTATTGTTTTAGATAGAAACTTGAGTGTGTATATAGTTGTTGTCTTAAGCATGTACAGCTTCGTGTGCTTTGCATGATCCTTGGATGTAACATACTCATCTGCAAACTACAGAACCCTTATTGTTTACCAACACTGTAGATAAAGGGGTTTGATACCATAGCACTGTATATATGCTGTTCAAGTGCACAAATATATAGCTTCATCTATTTTTTCCTAGTTAAGATTAACTTTTCTAACTTTAATGACGGCAGCAAGAAAGAAGACAAGGAAAATACAGCTTATACTAACCATGTTGAATATGTCCATTTCTCTCTTGCCATTATGTAGTATTAAGTGGAAAGAGTGTCAGGTAACAAGTAACACTTCAGTGATTGACCAAGACATCTTGATGCTAAGAAGAACATTCAGCCAGTCATTGATGAAGTAAACTAAAATGTGAAGAAAAGGGTAAGAGACTGTGTGTTAAGATGAATGGTTCAAAGTTGATGAATTGATGCACACTGCTGCCATGCATCACTGGTCAATGAATGTCTAACTTTAGATTACCTGATGTATCATTAACAACCGTATGGTCTGTGCTTTGAACTTTATACCAAACAGATGATTCTAATAAGACAATCCTAAGAGAAACTGAAACAAGGGTATATTTTGTCTTGCCTGTCGCAGCTGCTATTTGCAGTTATGAGTGTTGATGGTTGGCACCTCACATTACAACAGCTAGGACTGTTACAGGATACAAACTCTTATCTACCGAGATGTTAGAATACCTCTAGGAAAAATGTACACGTTTGTCGTGTATTCCAAAAACATGTAGTGCATCACCACTTGCCTACTTAGGCAAGGCAAGTTTGATGCATAGAGCTACATAAGTTTTGGTAGCTCTACTGGAGTCACAGGAAAGCACTACTTCTCATCACAAAATAGCACTGGCATGGAGTCTGATGCACAATTGCATGTTCATGAGTTCAGCATACAACTGCTAGTGCAACCCTGTGCCCCAGTTTGAATATATTTTCTGATGTTTTCATGTCATTGACATTTGTATAAAGTTTATACATGAACAATTAGGATAATTTCAAGGATGAGTCACCTTTTGGTATTCTGTTTTTCAACATATTCTTTCCATCATAAGAAAAAAAATGTAGCATATCGCAAAATTGAGTTGTATCTTATCTCTATCCCCAAGTGTTGTGTATCCAACCCACCCCGGCCCCCAGAGTTGATCCCAGAGCTGTTCATAAGAAAAAATGTTATCATCACTTATCACATAAATTTGAAGATCCCCTCCAATGCAGAATTATAACTAAAACTAAAGACTAAATTAAGCCAATAATTTATCACATTTGTCAGTTATCAAAAAGTTTGAGTGACGTGGTCTCTATAGGAGTGATGCACACCATGACCTGCGATATCAAACCATGATCTGTTTTATATAGTTTTTTTATTTGTATCTAATTGATGTGAAGTAGCTGGGATAGGCCACAGAGAGACCGTCTGAGGCCTGGTTGTGGAAGGGGCTCGAGACTGTTGATGATGCGACACCACCTCAATCTGGTGGCAGAATTTGGAGACCATAAGATGAACACCAATGGAAAAATAGCCAACCAGAGACACTTTCAGCTCTAAAGTTTTCAGACACAAGTTGCTTAACGTATACAGTGTTTTGGTACAAACAAGTACGTACCTCTTAGGGAAGTGTTTAGTAGGTACTCACATGTTTGCATAGTCATATTCAATTTTTGTGCTATTTCTCTGTCATTGTTTATATTTTCTTAATCCAGAAGTAGTAATAAGAGTAGATTTTGGCAACTCATAAACGAAATTGATATGTACAACCAAGTATTATTTAAACTTTCCTCGTTTTTAAGGAAAATTAAAAGAAATAAGGAAAAGATTAAGCTTGACATGGTTCTTGTTTTCAGCTAAGGGTGACACAGTGCAGGTTAATTGAACATGATTTGAAGTGTCATTTCAAATATATTTCATAAAACAGGAGGAATGTTCAAGAGACATACTGTAGAAAACAGAGTTGTTGTAGCTCTACAAAAAGGCATCACTTTACTATTGAACTGTTTTGAAAAAAAGTTTCATTGTTAGGTTTGTTTTTTAGCACAGAATTATATCAGCTATTTAATGGGGGATGTGCATAGCAGCCAGTCAGTGGGTTGGTCATCTTCAAATGAAGTATCTTTTATATGATTGTACCTAAGCTGCTGAAGAAAATTGCATGGTTTAGTATTATTATCTAATGCATTATATCGTAATCTGCAAGACTTCAACACTTATTTCATCACATTCCTTTTCCTGTTGCAGCCATTCCCATGGGAGAGCTCTTAGGAGTGGGCGTCATAGATAGGAAGGATAGATAGATAGATTCTTTACAGTCAATTTGTGGTAGGAAATTTAACAATCCTTTTTAATATTGGGCAGGTTAGTAAATCCTCTGCATGAGGGTTTAGAATACTGTCATGTTGACTTGATTGATGTTGACTTGATTGATGTTGACTTGATTGATGTTGACTTGATTGAATGAAATATCTTTTTGCATTTTGTTTAAAGTGATGATTGCCAGTCTCTACCTGATGAAAGTTCCAACCAGTCCTTCTCTGCGGCATTCCAAGTAGGGCTAAAGAGGAGGAGGGAGAAACCTTTGAACAGGAAATTTGTGGCAAAAATGGCTTGGAAGAATGCAGTTCGCAAGGTAAGAACCAACCATGATTTTCAGTATCAGTTTCAGTCAATGCTGCTTTTTTTGTTTTTTTATTTTTTTGTTACTATTTTGAATAAGTGCATAGTAAATCTAACATGGTTATTCTAGTAATCATTTCCACTCATTTAATCCTATCATTGAGTTGAAGTGGATATGGGACTTAGATTTTTGTCATGAAATCCTAGAAATAGAGGTATTATGAAATAGAACTGGATATCATACGGTTTTACCAGTGACGTTAATTGCATTCCCATTTTCCTTCACTCATTATTGAATATATAAAAATTACATATGGTTTTCCCAGTAGAAGATATGGGAATTCACGATTTGGTCTCGCAAAGCCACATTGTTGATATATAAAAAAATTACATAGAGTAATCCCTTATAAGAAGGGGCTAATGTAGCAGGTGACTGCAGGTCCTTGTACCATGTTTTCAAAAACACTGAAGCCCGGCTTCATATGTGTTCAGAACTTCAGAAAATGTATGGATACTTTTTCCTGAATATTCTATGCTTAAATGAGGGTGCATTCTTAATAGCAGTGCATCTTATACATATGCCGTAAAAAGTGGTAATTATTAAATAAATGAATAAATTTCAAGTATAAGTATGCTTTTTGTTCAGGCTCTGGCACTTGGAGACCCCTGGGAAAAGTTCCACCTTGACACATACAAGACAGAACGAGCAAGGCGGCATCGCTACAATGCCTTGCGGCAGACCTGGACACAAGATGAAGTGGTTGTGAAGATGGAACGGGAACCCTTCAACCACGGGGCCATGAGGGAGTGTTTCCGCATGTAAGTAAGCTTTCTTTCATGCATTGCTCATTCACCACTTACCGTACTTACACTTAGATATGCATCACTTTGTTTTTCTATATATATAGATTATATTTAGTTTCTTTATTTTCTTCTATTTACGCACAAATATACAAACAATTTGGTTTAAGAAATGGTGGATCATGAATAACAAATTTGATGGGCTTTTACTGAAGAGTAATCAGAAAGAGATGGCTGGATAGGCGGCACATTCCTGGATTTCTTACATCACAGGATTTCATCTTTTATGGCCATGTGGATATTCGGTAGACTGTTTATTTCTCAGGATCTGAAGTTTCTTATCTTAGCCTGGTCACAATCTAAGTCAGGTCACTTTACTTAATGTCAAAAGCATTAGAGTTGTGAGGATAATCATCTTTCATAGGTGCAGCAGTGCATCGCCATGTCATCCTGCCAGGGAGTGTTGGGCCCATCCTATGCTCATTTCTTGACTAATTTTTTTTTTATATCATTATCTTTTCAGGAAGAAGCTGAGCAACTTCTCTAAAGATGACTGGCAGCGAGCCCATAACTACGTGGCCAAGCGCTACATGGAGTCCGGCACTCCTAGAGGGACATACTTTGATGATGTCAGGCTTCAGGTGAGTGCCAGGGCAAGGGATGGCTCAGTACCCCTACTCATTTAGACAATCACAATCAGTCAATCATCAAGACGCTGGGCCTCACAGTCTTATTAGAAACCCTGCAGGAGGTGATGGTCAAGTTTGTTTGTTTAGAAAAATATTATATACAGTAAGTACTACACTGTACCATGGCGTGTGGAAGTTTATTACATTCCCTAACGACACCATTCATAAAGTAAAATTTAGTGGTCTGGTTATACCATACCATTATAGCAGTTTTGCATTGCTGGGATAATTTAATTTTTGAAGCAATCATAACACTAAGACTTAAGGCACATTGTACGCATTTGAAGTTCTGATCCGCACATTTTATTATCATATTTTTGGTTTCTTGTTCCTGTTCCCACTTGAAGAATATGGCATTTGCTTACATTTAGAGGCATTTCCCATCCATCAAACTATGCTGAGATCTGCTATTTGTTCTGGAGGCTTTGTCCATTGCTTTTTGATATAACAAGTCTCAATTTTGTTATTGTTTGCAAATCTTGTAATGAAATTGTTAAGTCTGACGTCAAATGTCATTTATTCACATTATGAATAACTCTTGTCTAACAACAGTGCCCTGTGGGACACAATGGACGACTAGGGTCCCATCCAAGAGAGAGAGAGAGAGAGAGATGTAGGAGGGGGCAAGGCTGTGTTCATCAAGTCTTTGGGTTTGGAAGTCTTTGGAAAAGGATGTCTTTGAAAACTACCTGAGACTAGAAGAGACCTATGTGGCATTGATGGACCTGACACCTTCGGATACTTCCACACACTTCAAGTTTCACTTGCTTTCACAACATCCTTTTAGTTAATGTCATCTTATTTATGCCCCCTGCCACCACTTTCATGCCTGTGATCATCGCTACCACTTGTGTTCGACACTTTGCTCTCGTTAGCTTTTCAAGATCTGGAATCCAGCTTCTTTTAACATCTTTTGTACACCAATTGATAGTTATTGGCTCAGTATATATTAAGTTTAACAAGTTTCACTCACACTGTATGTTGAAAATCAATATAAAGGAGAGGTTTTCATAATATATTTCTTTTTATATTTTTTTATGTAGAATATTTGACATGCTTACTTATGTTTTTATTCCAGATGGATGCTAAGCTGTGGGGAGAAGAATACAACAGACACAATCCACCAAAAAAGGTATATATACATACCCTGTAATAATGTTTATTGAATATCATTGTTTAGACTATTCTTCTATGAAAAGTTTCACTTTTGATGCAGTATATTTCAAATATTGATGATTGTGTGGGATTTAATGGTTTAACGGAGTGAAGCCATTGTTATGTGGTGTAGATGATTTAAGTGATCCCTGTAGGGGACCAGAAGGGTGCGCACATATATAAATTATCCTAGTAGTATAATGGTCAATTAATTCGCCTTGCCATACTTTTCCCAGTTGCTCCTTAAAAGTGAATAAGCATAAAAGCTTTTCGTCTCATCAACTCCTCTCCTCTGACTGACTGTCTTCAATCTTTAAATCACTGCCGCAATGTTGCTTCTCTTGCTCTCCTCTACCGTTATTTTCATGCTCACTGCTCTTCTGAACTTGCTAACTGCATGCCTCCCCCCCTCCCGCGGCCTCGCTGCACAAGACTTTCTACTAATTCTCATCCCTATTCTGTCCATCTTCCTAATGCAAGAGTTAATCAGTATCTTTACTCTTTCATCCCTTTCACTGGTAAACTCTGGAACTCTCTTCCTGTTTCTATTTTTCCACTTTCCTATGACTTAAATCTTTTCAGAAGAAGAGTAACAAGACACCTCCCGAACTAAATTGGCTCACCCCTGTTTTTATTTTATTCTCTTACTGTCTTCTTTATAGGGACTGGCAACTAAGCGGGCTTTGTGTTACCCATTTTTGTTGTGCCCTTGGCCAGTTCCATGTGATGGGGGAAAAAAAAAAAAAAAAAAAAATGGGGTAAATGAATGACTAATGTCATGCTCGCGGATTTACGATACTCGCGGGTGTCTCTGTTCCCTAACCCCCGCGAGCATGAAGGGTTTATTGTATAAGAATTTTTTTTTTTTAATCCATTTTCCACACCACCCCCACTACTGCTTCATTCCTACAATATAGTGCCTCAAGTACTTGCCTGTCATTGAATGATGCACGTACGTAATAGATCCCTTAAATACCATGTCCATGACTACCGCCTCCTCTACCACAGGATCCTCTCTGCCCTCCACATATGCACGTGGATGTCAGAAGTGTTTATAATGAACAAACCTTAGGCACAATTCAAGTATGGGATGTGAGGTTTAGGGAAGACATGTTAAATTTAGAATAATTCTAACCAAGACATTGTTTATTACTTTTTGGAAAAGCTGAAAATCCGATGACACTGTTTCTTAGGCTAAAAACTGTGAAGAATTTTTTGTATGGGAATCCAGAATTTTGGAGTAAGATGCACACCCACTAGCCTAATGATTATATGATATACTAGCCGCAAAGCCGCCCTCCGGGCGTACTTTTTGGCTAGCTCCTGTGGAGGGCTATGGTGGGCCTTCGGCCCACCAAACACAGACTCTCCAGATAGCCCCTTCTAACTTTCCTGAAATCATGGATGTAGAAATGTCTATTAATTCCAACCCATTCACATCACCCCCAACCCATTCACTCACCCATTACCCATCACCCCCCACCCATTCACTCACCCATTACCCATCACCACACACTCATTCACTCACCCATTACCCATCACCCCCCCCACCTATTCCCTCACCCATCACCCATCACCCCAACCCATCACCCCCCACCCATTCACTCACCCATCACCCCACACCCATTACCCATCACCCCACCCATTCACTCACCCATTACCCATCACCCTACATCAAGGTTTCCTCAATTCTCGCAACCCACATTTTTTTTTCACAATTCTCGCTAATAGGCTGCTAAAAAAAAAAAAAAAAAAAAAAAAGGTGATCGGATCATCTCATAAGTGGGCTTAAAACCTTCACCTGGTCGAGCTGGTTCCAAAACTGTGCCATATGATGGGATTCCGCCACAGGGGGCGGCACCCATCGCGGACAGACAGACAGACAGACAGACACACACACACACACACACACACACACACACACACACACACACACACACACACACACACTTTCGCTTATATTATTATAGTCGTAGTTTTGCCAAATACATACATACAGATAACATGTATAGCGAAATATTCACTCTTGGCTGAGTCCTGCACAGAGTTACAGTGTAGACTGTAGAGATATGTTAAGGGGAATCACAAGTCAACTTTTGCTACACCCATTTAAACAAAATGCATAACATAGGGAAAAAAACATAAGTTTTGGATGAATAAAAAAGAAAATCGGAATTTACTATGCTGCTTCCCTTAAATGCAACGTGCTTGTGCTTTGCACTACTGCTTTGGCTCAAATGTTTTGCCTTGTACACAAGTACTGTACTATTGAAATATAGGGTGATCTTTCTACTGAGGCTTGTTAACAACTGTTGAAATTTGTGGGAAATGACCATAAACAGTGATCATGTGAGGTGCCACCAGAGATGAAGCACAATGCAGGGATCCAATACAGGAGGAGGAACCAGATGCATTAATCAACATCCTGAGGGCAGGACATACTCCTGACATTGTAGTGTGTTCATTTGTGATTACGTATGTTAAAATCATGAAAAGACCTTGAAATTTCTCAATTTTGCTTTTCTTTCAGGTGGATATATTTCAGATGGCCATCCTTGAAATGATAGACAGAGAAGGGAGCCCCCTGTATCACCTTGAACATTTCATCGAGGGTCACTATGTGAAGTACAACTCAAACTCTGGATTTGTTCGCTCAGAAGCCCTTCGCATGACTCCTCAGGCATTCTCCCATTTCACATTTGAGAGGTATGATAGTCATCAAAATGATACTAGAAAAAGTAATATAGAGCTTAGTAAACCACAGTGATTGTATCTACCAAAAAAGTAATACTACACGTGTGACAATTACAAAAGAAAAATATTGTTGCTTTAAGGTAATACAATGCTTCTCAGGTCTGGCCATGAGCTTATTGTGGTGGACGTCCAGGGCGTTGGAGACCTGTACACAGACCCCCAGATCCACACCACCCATGGTCAGTACAGCAAACAGGATTGGGGGAAACAACAGAGCTGATAAAGATGGAGGAGAATGTAGTAGAATGCCTTCCAAACATTGCATTGTGGTAGTCATTGTAGCAATACTTAATGTAGTGTTGATAAGCTGGGCTATGATGATAATGACTAGGAGCAACAGACATAGAAAACAACAGACATATAGACATTAGACAAGCCAGATGTTGGTATATGATGACTTACCCATCTACAGATACCACTTTGGATATTGGCCTTTTAGAATATATCATTGTCTCTTGTTATATGTTATTGATCATGTAAGCTGCGACCTGTAAACTTACTATCCTCTGAATCACATTTTTAGTATGTGGATAGGTTTTCACTCGCTGTGTTATAAATAGATAATTTTGTCACCTCACATTTCAGTAACTATCCATCGTTAGGGGAAGGCTTTGTAGATGAGGTTTTGGTGGCACGTTCTGAGCAGCAGCCCCTTACATACCCTCTTCCTGCGTGTCTCCTTGAGGAGATTGTGAAACATAACTCACACCAATCATTGCTCAGTTTACAAGTAGCCAGATACATGCACTTACCAATCATGATCCCTTTTTTAAAATTAATTTCATTATTTATTTTATAGGAATATATAATTCCATTTTATTTTTACACAAGGTTAAATTCCATGAGAGCTTGTGTCATGTAAATTTTGCATAATATGACTAAAAAATTTCTGTAGGACATAAATAATAAGGGGCTCATTCCATAAGTGTATTAAATCACAAGATAACAAAGAATTTAAGTTTACTGAACACAATTTTAAGATTCTGTTCATCAACCACTCTGGGCTGGTTACAAATGGTTACACTTCAACCCCCACCTGCGCCTTCTGTGACTTCCCCTCTTGTGACTTCAAATGTTCGTAAATCTCATGTCAAAGAAACATGTGACGACTATTGGTTCACTAGGGTCAGGCATATAGCTAACATTTCTACTCTCTCCATTATCCCTAACCTTGCATAAGAAGACTTCTGCTGTCAGAGGCACATCAGCTTTTGCACTTTTCTGAATTTGTCTGCATTATCTTGTATGGTATGCAACGTGCTTACACTTTATGGAATGTTTGATGGAATGTGTGCTGCCACCTCTATCATAATATACCAACACTTGCTTGCCATGGTAAATGCAATAAATTGTATATATAATTAGGCACAATAATCATGATAAAATTCAATGATAGCACATCAATGACTGTGTAGGCAAGCATGAGGCTGAGTGGCTGAACAGATAGTGTGATGCGTTGTGTGGTAATCTAACCTGCTGTGAGTATGGCTGGCAGCCATGCTGCACCATAGTGCTGTTATTTAATTAACCATTCCACAGTTGCTCGTTTTCAAAGAACTGTCTCATATCCGAGAATGTGTTATTGTTAAAGGTTTGTTATATTGTTAAAAAATTATTTTAATTTTGTTTTGTGTTTCAGGAGAGGATTATGGAGATGGTAACTTGGGAACACGAGGCATGGCTCTTTTCCTGCATTCCCATCGCTGTAATTCCATCTGTGAGAGTCTTAGTCTCACTCCTTTTGACTTAGTACCATCTGAGATTGAGAGTGCCAAATTTTCCAGTACAAAGGTACCACCATTTCTAGTATTGTTTGGCCACTCAATATATATATATATAATATATATATATATATTATATATATAATATATATATATATATATATATATATATTATATATATATAATATATCTCTCTCTCGCTCTCGCCTCTCTCTCTCCTCTCTCTCTCTCTCTCTCTCTCTCTCTCTCTCTCTCTCTCTCTCTCTCTCTCTCTCCTCTCTCTCTCTCTCTCTCTCTCTCTCTCTCTCTCTATATATGTAGTATAATGATGTGATTTAAAAAGAAACATCACAGGGGTCATAGTTCACATGTCTCTGCTTGCAAATACAATATCAGAAGGGCAGTGTATTTTTGAGATTTGCTGTACTGAGATTGGTTATACTGTAGGATATAATGTAGAGAGGGGTATACTAACTTAAGAGAGGTTATACTGTAGGATATAATGTAGAGAGGTGTTATACTGTAGAGAGGGGTATACTAACTTAAGAGAGGTTATACTGTAGGATATACTGTAGAGAGGGGTTATACTAAGAACATATAGATCTTGGCGAAAGGGAAAACAAAGGGTGGGAATTGACAGCACTTGAAGCTCTTGGCAGAAACGGAAATTCTAGTCATCCAAAGTGTTTTGAGTTGATATATAATTATAATATAATCCATAACTTGTATTTTCCCTTATTATTATTTATTTATTTTACAGACCCCATAACCATGTAAAAAGGTAAAAATTGTCAATGCCTCACGATTAAAATTGGTAAACACGCATATAGTATAAAAAAAATTGTGTCCCCCATATTTACTAGCCAATGATAAGAGCTTGTTTAAAATTTCATACATAAAGTTTGAATGACTGAATATTCTGAGCTGTTGTCATGACTTGCTTATAATTTCAGAATGCCTACCAGACTAAGGTCCGGGGCACTGAAGAGATGGTGGTGAGTCCATCCGAGGAGGAGAAGGAACACATCCAAGAATACATACGCATGCGCTCCTTGTCCTCTGGCTATCACTCGGGGGATGATCGACCAAGAATCAAGCTCACTTCCATTAGCTCTATGGACTCCTGGGTAATACATTCTTCTCCAGTTCTTGCATGAATGTGAATGGCTATATTTGCATTAGTATGGCCCATTTCAGGTGATAACCAATGACTAACTCTTATCACTTGACACTAGATTTTTCTATAGGTTTTAAGGCTATTGATGATGGGGGTGATAATAAGTACAGTATAGTGCCAAGATATTTTTGTTCTATCAGAAAGAGAGAGCCGTAATGAGTATTCTATTTTCACAATTCAACATCGAGTGTCTTTATACTAAACATCTAAAAAACATCCTCCACATTCTCATTTTGAAAATTCTTTCAATATTTACTTTCTACATGTAGTTCCTCTCGACTTAGATCATTAGATCATTGGAGAAAGGTTTGTTGTGGGGGAGCCGCAGCTTCAGAAGGAAGAGCAACACCAACGTAGACACTAACATATTTATTGTAAATGGCCAGACGTTTTGATATCAACATGATGTCATCTTCAGTGGCTAGGAAAAAAGAAAAAAAAGTAAAAATGTATAAATAAACTGATAAAAGATAAATAAGATACAAGGTAAACATGACACAACATATAAAGGGGCAGATGAAAGCTTACTATTTAAGGGTGGATTATGGGACTTAAGCCCGGTTCCCACCTTCCCGCTTGTACGGCCGCCGTACAACAACAAAGACGTCACAGTGACGTCACAACAAAGTCTACCGCACCGCCGTACCGCTGTACGGCCGCCGTACAAAGTTAAATTCAAGTCATCTCTCCCGCTCGGCGGTGTCCGCTCGAGCGGAGTTGCCAGCTGTGCCCAGTTACCACAAATACCACTCAAGCGGTGATGATGGTGACGTCATTGTTGAGCGGTGTTGTTGTAAGACTGCCGTACAAGCGGGCTGATGGGAACCGGCCTTTAATGTATAATGACTAGAGTCATTATATATTAAGTTCCATAATCCACAACTTACATCTATGTTTTCATTGCCAATTTTAGCATTCCTATCCCCCTCACCAACCCCTTCCTTACTCACTCAAACTCTCTTTAACACTCATTAACTCATTACAGGATTTTTCTTTCACTCATCCCTTTTGTTGTTTTAATTTTTACAGGGGCAGACTGAGAAAAAAACATTTTCTTAACCCAATGCTAAACTTCAATCCATTCCATCCTAGCACCTTTCCACCCTTATCCTGTCACACTCTTCCATGGTCTCTCTGATATCAGGATTACAACCCCTTCTTGACCTCTTCCATCATGTCCTTCATCTAAGCCTGCCCAAAGTACTCCACCTTGCATACCTTCCCGCTTCCCATATCCCACCACCACTCTCACTCCCTACTACTACTCCTTGGCCAAACAGATGCATCTTACTCAATCCTGATACATCCAATCTTCCTTTCACTACTGTCAAGGAGTAGTTGGAAGATATAGATTTCGTACTACAGTCAGTCTTAGCACCTTAATTTAGACCTTGTGTTTTCCAATTAAAAAAGTTTTTTGCTTAACAATTTTGGTTTTCATTTCTTTTGAATTCAGTAGTATTCATTTCTTTTGGTACTACATGCTTTAATTGAATCAACAATTACATCCTGTCATGCATTATTCTTTTCATCGTAGGAGAGTGATGACATCCCTATGATGTCTGAAAGTGAAGACTCGCTTGTGGACTCTGCCAAAAGGGAGAAATATCATCACCACCATCTCATTGATTACCACGCCAGGATTCGTCTTGACTCCATGACAGACTCCGGGACAGATACGGAGACAAGAGAGAAGGATATCATGCAGGTAAGAATAGGAATAGCTAAATGCCAGACATTTTAATGCTAGAACATTTGCAAAATCAATGCATCTTTGTAACCTTCGTCCCAATGTGCTGTAAGTAGACAGTGTGAGAAACAATGCCATGGCCCCCAGGCTGAACAGGCCAACAACATCCTCATCAACAGTGGTGGTAGCACACAGAAATATTAATGGAAGTCACCACATCAAAATTCCACTCAAGGATAAAAAGTAAACAATTAACAAGGCACAAATTTGCTGTCAGATTTAGCGAAAAAATGCACTCACATCAAAAACATCAGATTTGTGAAAAATTACTCGTATCAAAAACATTGCCAACATAATAAACACAAAAATCTGTGACTTATGTCAATGGAATCACTTCAGGTTGGTTACACTTTTCTGCAGACAAATAAATCAAGCACAAAATATATGCTCATGTACACATGAGAAAATTAGTTAAATGATAAGACAAGTTGCTAGATGAGTAAAAAAAATATTATAAAATGAAATCTGTGAATTAAAAGATGAGGACTCGGCTTACATTACAACAATTATGCTATGGTCTCAGAGACACATACAGGATTTAAGCCAATGAGTTGTCACCTCAAATTACGGAAGGAGCCGAGGATGGCAATCCGTCTCTCTGGTAAGTGTGGATATGGAATATGTGTGTGTGTGTGTATTCATCTAGTTGTATTTTACAGGGCCAGAGCAATGCTCGTGTGGCCCCGTCTCCATATCAACATTTTTATCATTCATCCTTAGTGCTTTGTGTTGGCCGAAGCCAGCACCCCGGAGAGCAGGTCACAAACCCCGGCTAACACCCGGTACCCATTCACTGCTGGGTGGACAGGGGCTCAGGTTTTAAGGAAGCAACCCATCTGTTTCCGCTCCGCCCGGGGATCGAACCCGGGACTTCTCGGTTGTGAACGTGAGCGTGCTTCCCCTACACCACGGAGTACCCTTATGTGTGTTGTGTGTGTGTGTGTGAACCCTTGCCACTTTTTACATTCCAGTTCAAACAACTGGTGCAGAAGAAGGCTCGACCCTCTCATGTTCTTGGAGAAATTGAACACCGAAAGCAACTGGAGCTGCTTGAAGAAAATAGAAACAAAACTGGAGGATCAGTCCTTGGACAGGTAATCATTGGAATGGCTTAAGGCTCATTCATAGTCTTAAAGTTCAGTTTAATTACTAGATTAAATTAATGATAATGATAAGTCCTTTTAACACCACATCATCTTAAATGACTGGAATGAAAACAAAAAAATTCCTTAGAACAGAGTTCGACAATAAACATAAAAAAATTAATGTGCGTAGAGTAAGATTTCAAAGTGTGATGAAAATAGAAAATAATGTTTTTTTAGATTGATAGATAGTGGAAATATAAGTGTTAGAGGAGGTGTGAAACCATTGTAGCAATGCATTAATAAAATTTTCTGAAGTCATTTTCCAACTTTGCCATCTTTCTGTAGGAAACAAAAAGTATACAGATAAAACAAAATTGAAAATTATATTACATTGCTCAAGAATCTCATCATTTTTCTGTAGATGTTGAATCAGATCATTGTTCATGATAACAACACGCATTTCTGAAAGCCTCTCTGTTTCAGATAAACCAAATTTTCGTTACTTTGTTTTCACTCTCCATGCAATTGTTCTTCTGCCAAACAAGTGGCGTCACACAACAAAAATCTGATTGTATTTTTTGCATTTTGTTATTGTGGGAAATGACCAGTGAGGAAAGGGGTCCCACGCCTCCTCCCTCATCCCTTCTAGTACCACCTATGACTTGAAGGGAACATGACGGCATGCACTCTTTACCCCGTGTCTCGGGGCTGGCTATGGGGATAACTGTCCGGGCTGACTGGCCTCACAGAGTAGCATGGACTACAGTGTGGTGGGGTATATGGTCGCCACATCCCTTCACATGTTAATAATAATATTTGATCAGATTGATGTCATTGTGATGAGTCTGTGTTTTGCAGATACATTTGGACCTTGCCAAGTATCATGAGCTGAATAGGTTTGTGCAAGAAGGTGAATCCTTTGATCAAGAAGCTGTCCTTTACCACCTGAGTCAGGCGGCCAAGTGTGGGTGTCTGGAGGCCATCCAGACCATGGCACAGCTGCACTTGGGCCTCCCCTACGACATCTTGCCTAGCATTCAGGTAATTGTTTTCTCACTGCTGATGTTGGCCTCAGTCTCCAGGCTATTCTTTCCTCTACTTGTAATCAAAGGTAGGATGTTTAGGTAGAACATAGGTATTTTTAGGTAACGTAGCAGCAATAAGTAGCCAACATTAATGTTCTCCAGCCACCACTTTTTATACTGATTACATGTCCATCAACTCCCTTCATCTAGCTCTCATGTGGTTTGAAGTTTGATGGCCACAACACAGGCAACAGAATATGTTTTTTGAAAATCCTTTTTCTTTTGTATATTAAAGATAAATAAATCGGTAAGCATTTCTTTTCAATGAAAACAACAATCTCAGAACAGCAAGCTGATGAATTTTCCTGATTCAGAATGGGAAGGATTCCTGTGATGATCCAGGAAGAGTTTGAGGCGACAGGTATCTAATTCATTACTATTATTACCTTTGATGATGTACAATATTAATGTCACAACACTTCAAGTACAGTTTGCTGAGCCATTTTGTTAACCATTGAAAATTCTTATTACTGTCTTTATAATTTCACTTGAAATATTGTGCTGCCAGAAAGGTTACACACAATGGCGCAGCCTGAGCCTGGTCAGCCGTCACCTGGTGGCTGAGGCTGACCCGTGTAGGCATGGAAGGAATCTTTAATGATGGTGGTGATGATGATAAGACATATATTATGTTATTCAAATATATTATATTGTGATTTATCAGTTAAGTGTTCCAAGCAGTATTCATTGGAAAAATATAAATTAGGTTTTCAAGGATTTAGGAGTACAACCCTCATAACAGTAATGCAATGGTGAGCCTGTAGGATGATGAAACATGCTTACAAGTTCTGAGTGTTTTCTCTCCTTCTCTGTGTTATAGCTGGAAGATAACAAACGTGACATGGAGCTTGGCTTTGACTACATGCTGGCAGCAGCCGAGGCCAAGGACCGAGCTGCCATGATCTACATCTCAAAGGCCTATGAGACAGGCACAGGACTGCCCAAGTCAAGGTATTGCTTCTCGGAGCTAAATGAGCTATTATTAAACATGACTTATTGAGAGAGATTTCTGATGGCTTTGTTTAGTTTTTTATTTTCTATTACAAAAACTTTTATCACGTGCATTGATCTTGGACCAAGCTGCTTTGAGCAGTCAATATGGGATATCAAAGGGTATATGAGTAGTTTAATTATTTTTATCTTCTCCATAATTGATGTCGGTGTTAATAAGATGTCTCTTACCTACCCCAGTCGAAGCTGAGGGAGCACTGTAACAGCATTGTCCTTTATATCATGTATCATTGTTTTCAGTAGGTGTTTGTTTGAGTATATCCATTCATTGCATGTCCCACAGACCTAAGGATTGGAGTAAGGCTGTCTACTGGTTGGAAAAAGTGATGAACACCACCACAGAGGATGAAGGAGGCAACTTTGATGGCACCATGGATGACCCGCAGCACCAGCTGGTGGCGCGGCAGGCCGTCATGTACCTGGCAGGGGGATGTTGCCTGCTGAAGGACCCAAATAAAGCAGGTGGGGGAATCTTATTATTGATCTTTGGGGAGTTCCTCTTAAGAACAGGCATCAGAGATAACTCATGATAGAATAGGTAGGTATTGGCATATGTATTCTTATACCATCGAACAAGTATTGCATAAAGTGATTTAGTACAGTACTAAGTATAATCTGATCAATGAAATCTCATAGATGAAGTTTTATATCATGATCAGCTAAGTTATTATATATATATATATCAATAAATCTATATATATATTATATATATATATGATATCTATATGTATGTAATATATATATATATATATATATATATATATATATATATATATATATAAGAAGAGAGAGAGAGAGTTTCATTATTGCCTACCCATCATTAGGACTATTATATCATATGTAGAGTATACTCCTTCATTGAATAATGTGATCCATTCTTATTTTGTTTAGGAGAACTGTACACCTATGCAGCAGAGCTTGCTACAGAAGCCATGAAGGGAAAGCTTGCTGCCAAATACTATATGCAAGCTGAAGAGGCCTGGGCAGAATGTGAAGAGTGAAGCAGTACAACATGTTGATAGTATTAGTAGGTGCTAAGCAGTTGTTGTGGCAAGGAGGAGTCACTACCTCCCATTCATAGGGTTATTTGAGAAGGCTTCCATAGGGTTGGTCCGTGTCGATGAAGTAAAGCATATATATTTTTTGATTGAACACCTGAGATGCAAACAGTGTGAACATGATTTTGCATTTGAATGAGTTTTAGAAATGTGTTTGGTACTTGGAAAGAAGTTGACTGCCATGCAAATGTGAATATGCATATATACGAGAATATGTATTCATGCATTTCATGTTCCTTTCAATTTCTAAAAGATTTAAACCACAATATCCTTTACAATGTAGCAAATATTGTGTTGCCCATACAGAAAGCCTCCTCCCAAACGTGTGGGGTGGCGCTAAAATTTGCAAATATAAACATATAATAATACATAGTTATTGTAATGTATGGAGTGTAGCATGCATGAGATGGTCAGTATGGAATTTTTTTTTTCCTATCATTGGTATTATATTTGCTCAGATTAAGCAACTTACTTGATACCTTTTACTCTTCCTTTCTTTCCAATCTTCTTATTACATATTATGCTGAACTACCTCTTTGCTTAATCTTTTACTTGTTGAAAGTTAGATCATGCTGAATTTTTCAGTCCTATTAGAAAGATATTCCAAAATAAAAAACACTCAAAGTGGTAACAAGTATCTCAACACAAAACTCCTTTGTCCAGACCTGTCAGTCATTGACGCAATGAATGCTACAGGCCAATAATAGAGTGAAACAATGTGTAGTTCCATTAAGTGAAGCCTTGGAAGTTACAGATTCTGACTCGATATTCATGATTTAGTAGTTAAAGGAGTGGCCAAGGCCCAGAATGGAGGAGAATATAGGTAAGGTAAATACAAAACAGTACTTTGCAAAGGCAAATGATACCAACCTGGTTGAAGTAGCTTATTTAATTACGGATACAAACGGTGTGTTGAAAAAAATATTTGATAGCAAGAAAAATTCACACTATTTCAATTCCAAATTTCAATAGTCACATATTTAACATAATTTTCTAACAAAAGAGTTATTACCTTTTTATAAGTGTTGGGATCACATGGATTCTGTACAGCACTCTGGTGCATACCTCCGACTCAGTGACTATGGACATATGATTACCTAATGCTATATGTTTACAAATATTATTTTAAAGGAATGTGATTTGTATATTTTACTAAGCAACTGGAACACTGATAACAATGTTTCTTTCAGTCACTCTTTAATTGATAGCTTCAATGGAATTTGTGCCAAGCACTTCCAACTTTGGGTGGATTGCATATATATGGTTGAGTTTTCTGTCATGGTATTATCAGGGAATTCAAAATGTTGAAAGTTTGCATGGTTAATCTAATTTTGTTGAGATAGAATTGACAATAGATTGCCAGTGAAATAGTCAAATGTGTAATTGGGAATTTGACTATTTGATATATTTGCTCAGATTCTCTTGTCAGCATCTTTTGTCTTTGCCTTTCCCATAGACTAATGAACTCCAAACAAGGAGGGAGATATTAGGGGGATACATAGGAGGCATGGTTGATGTCTATCATGAGGGTAGACTGGACGCCATGAAATGGTGAAATGTTGTCAAGGAGGAAAACTTATGATTTGATGATTTTCAGGGATCTCTAAGGAGTAATATAAGTTGGTCTTCTGTGAATGCCCTGTCTTATAAGAGTATATTGGCTGACTGTTACAATATCTCTCAGTGTGCCTTAATGACTCCGAGGAAGAACAGCCAATGAAAGGTTTAAAATGATTATCACTTGTTAATAAAGTGCTCTCTTGCATTTAGTGAGCTTTGATCTGGGCAGTGTTAGTTCAGCGATAGGGTTGCATTGTGTCCACGGTTCTGATTTGGCAAATAAATGCTCACGTTTGGCTTGCATAATGTAAATCTTATGTGAATTGAAAAAGAAAACCATTTTATTAAATATTGATGGTGAGATGTGTTATGTGAGAGCACAAATCACAATAACAACATTTTCAACTTTATTAAACGCAATTTAAACTCTGTGTATATTACCGCTCGCCCTTACAAACAAATACTAAAGCCAAAACTTTACCAAACACGATTCAAAGGGAGCGTAACTCTATTCATAAGCAACATATGAATGAATAAATAAGAAAAAAAGAAACTACTATACAGCTGAGAGAGAATTCATATAAGCCATGGTCACCTTAGAGAGGAGAGCCAATAGCCATTATATTTTGCGGTTGCTGGTGGGATAACTCTCTCAATACCTATCACACTCCCACACCCCACAGTCCCTTTGCTGCTTACCATGAATGCAGCTGTGCTCTTAATGAATTCCCTGGAGGCCATCCGCATCCAAAAGCCCACGACACCCACTCAGGGTGTCCGATCTCTACCCCCCTCAGAGCCCCTCCCTCTCGCATCAGTCACAAGACAATACTTCAATTTCTTTCTGCAGACTTAGCAACTTCCTCGCATGTTTAGGAGGAGAAAGATTAAATCCATCCTTTGCTGAATGTTTGCTCCGAATGCCCAGAACCAATTGTATTTTCTTATCAGTTATTCACTTTGCATTTGGCAACACTTTTTTTATGGTTCAATTACTCACCAAATGCAAGAGAGCACTGTAATGTATCTGCAAAGCCTTGGAAGCATTAAAGGTACATTATTTTGTATTTGTTTGAAATATTATGGCAGATTGAGGGGGGAGGAATGTAAAGGTAATACCATCCATGAAGTGGATAGGAAGAATAACAAAATATGTAAGGAAAACCAGTAAGGAGAAAAAAAAAGTAAGCAAGGACTCTGGCATTAAATACATGCAACGAACTTTTTGTCAGCCATATACTTCAGTTGAAAATGGGTAATGAAAAACCTTCCCCCTGTGTGACTGTTAAGGACAACATTTTGAAACCTTTAGTTTTTTCATGTATTACTCCTTTCCTGTACATGTGAGATGGCATCCAAGAAAGAAGCAGAAACAAAATTCATATAACAAGAACTGTGATATATTCGAAAAATGTTAGTGAGCCCAGTTGAATTACATTCATTACTGACAAGATTGGATGACATCACTGGTTACATTATGGCTGTGCAAGATGTTTTTGTCTTGGCTATCTGAACTTTGAGTTACAGTAGGCTACTGTAAATAATCAGACTCAAATCAACATTATCATGTTATAAGTTGCTCAATATATACTACTTCATGATCATGATTGGCCTTGGGGTAGAATGGGCTGTTTTCTATCATGCTTTATCCATTAATTTCAGTTCTGCTCCACAAGATATGGTCAACATTTTCAGACTTATTGTGTATTTGCTGGAGCAAGTCTCACACACTTCCCCTGGGTGGGGCTTTGCTCCCCCTTGACCCCACACATTGTCATTACCCAGTCTTAACCAATCATTTTGTTTCACAATCAGAGGTAGACTGATTCAAACATAATCTGTTCAAGAAATACAGTAGAATAAAAGGAGCTTGGAATATATTGATAAATACATACGTAATGTTAGAAGGAGATGGTTTTTGAGTGGTTCTTTCCGAAATCGGTTTTTGAGTGGTTCTTTCCGAAATTTTATCAACACTTGAGGGTGTAGATGCTTCCATCATGGAGGGAAGCACTTTGGGGAGAAAATATAAACAATTGAAAAAATATAAATCTGAAATGTCAAAATATATTAAGCAAGATATTCATGCACAGAATCGTTTGTTTGTAGTGTGATTTAAAAAAAATTCAACAATCTGTATTACCAACATGTGGAATTTGAATAATCTGAACAGACATCAGCCCATAACACTAATTAAACAAGGTTGATGATGTCTCTGATAAGTAGATCAAGCTTATGCTACATCATGACAATGCTGCATGGCCTGTGAGTGTTACCTGTTTGATTATAAAGCAAAACTGTAAACTTGTTTCCTTACCATATTGTCAGAATGAGTCAGATGTCGGGATTATTCCCCGATGTCCTATCATCCCACCCCTGGAGGTCACTGCCTACAGGCGCTATAGGCACAAATGTAAAAAATATATATATATGATTAATTGTATTTGACTGATATTCTGTCATGTTTACTTGTTTAACGAAATGCTGAAATTTTGGCATACTGTAGCTACTGTGACTAAAGTTTCAAAGTAATTCAAAGCATATCTTCCACCTAAATGCCTGTATAAAAACATACAGGCTTTTGAGAGATGTAGATTTGTAGATTGCTCCTTTTTTCAGCACTAGTTAGGCACCAAATCCATAACCTCACATGAAATTGACTGCCATCAATATACACGACGCTTATGATTCTGTTGTTGTTTTTTTCATAAATATATCTAGTAAATGATATTCAGAAGTACAATCTGCCAAAATGCCATAATTTACCATGTAATAAATCAGAAAAGAGCCTCATTTGTCTTGATTGATCGGGTGATTGATTCAGCTTATCTGACAGAATCAGTGACTACTCTACCTAATATTAAAGTACACACCATTTCCTGTCTCATCATCCAGTACAAACAATACATAGAAGTAGCTACATAAATTAAAAATGAAAGAGTAGTATTGGCATACATTTCAATGGTTTTGTAGTACTGTAGGGTCATTCACACGAACATTTGGAAGCGTCATCAATGCCTCGTGTCTCATTATGACAGAGGACGTGAGGAGGAAAGGTCTGTAATCTAATGAGCAAGGTAATGTCAAAAAGGAAACCGGAAATTTTGGAATTATTCCTTGAACAATAGTAGTTTCCTGTAGGATATCTACTCGGTATGAATTTGAAGACCTGAGAGTTGATCATGGAAAGTTCTTCAGCCACACTATCATACTTTCAATATGCAGGTTGCAGGTATGGAAACATCAATATTTGCGCAGTAACCATATTGCATACCAGCTTTTGATATTGCATGACAGTTGTTTGAATATTTCTCGTCGCTGAGCTGATAGTCTGATACACAACTGCCGCCGCAGGGAAAAGCGCTCGTGTGATCGGATGATTCGGATCTGCTGTAGCATTATCAGGCGGTAGAAGACTGCTGCCGCGGCGGCTGTTTTGCCCATGATCCATCCCTCACCTTCGGGACTCGGGAGTTGACTTCTCAAGTTCTCAAGGGATTATAATCCACAATTTTCATTATTTTATTTTCTCATCACGACCTACCTTCACATATTCCTTGAATAAACACAATTTATCACCTTTATCCTCCTTGAATAGACGCATATATACAGCTCTCCATCTCGTCCTCTATCATGAAGTAGCCTACCTATAATTATACACAACTCCCAATCACCGAAACTTAAACACTTTAAAAAACGCCCGTCGCGCATTCCAGTAAGTGGCTATATAACCACCTGTGTGATACCAAATTACCGACCAATGTGTTTCTGAACCGCGCGGCTAGAACTGCCTCGGCAGAAACCGCTCGTGTGAAAGGAGCCGAAGGTGATGACAGGTCCATATATGGTAAGTTAAGTCCTGCACAGAAAACTGTGGGAAGATGGTTTTCTCTTGAAGGTTCAGGGTGGACTGAAAGCAAACTCGATGTGTCCGATTGCCTACAAAACATTGCATTAATTATTTTAGGAGGAATTTTCATATTAAAGATATAACATTGAATGTACCTTATTAATCTTATTTCAATGCGCGTAAGAAAAAAATAGAACAAAAACAGGGACAAAGATGTAATAGCTATTAATAAATCGCGTGAAGGGCTTGAAACCTTGGTGTGGCAGGCGGTGACAGGGCTGCGGGGCGTCATGTCGTATTCCAACCGTGAGTATTACTCTACTAACTCTTACCTAGCATGTTAACTGTCTTTAAACCCTACTGGAGGCTGTATAGACCTGCCTAGCTCCTTGTTGTAGTATTTCAAGGTGTCCTTCAGGCCGGCCACCCAGCAGGCCGGGGTGTGTGGGCGGTGGCCGGGGCGGAAGAGGCAAGATCCCGAGGTTCTCCGGATAAGATATTTACATGATATGACAGCCAGGCGATTACACGGATTACTTATTAACTTTCGTACATCTCACAACACATGGACGTAGTTTTGTCATGCGGATGGTGTGTTATTGTGATGTATAGTACGTGTATAGCTGTTATTTATACACTTGTTAGTAATGAAGGAAGGAAGGTTGTGCCCAGGTGATAAGCCAACACAGTGATAGTTGGGTATATTTAGAGGCCGTAGATAACATGATCCTAAAACGGGTAGTTACGTGGGTCCTTCAATAAAGCCTGACTGTCAACACCTTTATCCAATAACCTCACGCACCTGCCTCCACTAACCCTAACATTGTAAACTTGTAACCAGTCACCAAACTGGGCAACATGTCACGCATGATTAAAACAAGATTATGGTATTATTCCAGATGAACACCGAATTCACTTTGGTGGACGAAACTTTTTTTTTCTGGTGAGTTTTGATGTGTTTTGCAGGAATCTGCTAACCATTTCTGTCGCTATTTTTTTATTTTTTTATTTTTATATAAGGTAATTTTTTTTTTTTTTTTTTTTTTTTTTTTTTTTTTATAAATATATATATAGTTAGGTAAAGGTTAGGTTCGGTTAGGTTCAATTTGTTATTTTTTTTATCTTTCTTGCAAAAAAAAAAAACTTATAATAATTGATTGTGACAGAAACGGTTAGCAGATTCATTCAAAACACATAAAAACTCACCAGAAAAAAATTGTTTCGTCCACCAAAGGAAGTTCGGTGTTCATCTGGAAATGTACCAAGATTAATTACACACTTTAATTCATATCTAAGGAAAGCATAGGTTAATCTTTAAACTTTATTCCGCATGAGTGAGAGCCATGATGCTGATATAGGTAGTGTGTAGGGAGGGGTTTTTAAAACTGATAAGCAAAACCCAGTGTCAATGTGGGTAAAATTCTAGAGTCCTTTCCCGCCCTTATTAGTGGCTTTATTTTCTCCAGACCTTCATAGATTCCTTCAGATACCTCTAAAACGTAATAATAAAGTGGGGGAGAGATTATATAATATCAAAAAAATTAGACTATAATTTTACCTAAATGTGTAGTAAATGTGTAATGTGCTCGGGACAGGTCCAGAAATATGGACCACTGTGTTATGTTAGGTATTTATAGTGCATGGCCCCTAATCACTTACATTATTTTGATATCCTTATTCTTATTTCTTGGTCAAATGAATGGGGTCTACTCTATAGCTACTCTATATAGGGTACTCCGTAGTGTAGTGGTTAGCACGCTCGGCTCACAACCGAGAAGTCCCGGGTTCGATCCCCAGGCGGAGCGAAGATAGATGGGTGGTCTAAATTCTTAAAACCCGAGCCCCTGTCCACCCAGCAGTGAATGGGTACCGGGTGTAAGCCGGGGGTTTGTGATCCCCCTCCCGGGGTGGTGGCTTCTGCCAACACTAATGCTGCAGCGGTAGATCACTATGGCTCTGAGGCATTATCCTCTAAACAAACAAACAAACAAACAAACAATAGCATTACCGTTGTAAGTTTATAGTTTTTGCGGTATTGTTTTGGTAGTGGGCTTTCAAAAGTCCAATTTTCTCCATAGCGCTTCGTGTCCTGGTGGAACGCCGACGTGAGTTTCGACAGGGGATGCTTGCAGCCTATGTTGATCTCAAGAAGGCTTTTGACTCCGTGCATCGTGAGTCACTCTGGGATCTTTTGCGACTTCGCGGGATTCCTGCAAGGACTATTGGTTTGATGACTGGTCTGTATTCTGGGACTGTGAGTGCTGTGAAGTGTGGGGGAGGTGTATCCAGCTTCTTTCCTGTTAATACAGGAGTGAAGCAAGGGTGCATCCTTGCCCCATCACTTTTCAACGCTTGTATGGACTGGGTATTGGGCAAAGTTGTAGATCAAAGTGATTGTGGAGCATCCCTCGGCAACACCAAGATCACTGATCTTGTTTTTGCCGATGATGCAGTAATCTTTGCTGAGTCGCTGGAGGTCCTGGTGATGGCTCTCGAGGCGCTGCACGAGGAGGCAAAGCCTTTGGGACTTGAGGTCTCCTGGCTTAAGACCAAGGTCCAGGTGTTTGGAGGCTTACTAGATGAAACAGTACAGTCTGTTCATGCGTGCGGCGAGGAGATTGAGATCTTGGAAAGTTTTACATGCCTTGGTAGCGCAGTCCATAATGACGGCGGGTCATGTCAAGAAGTCTTACGGCGGATTGGCATAGCCCACGGTGTTATGGACTCGCTCAGCGGGAGTATTTGGCGTTGTCGGTACCTGTGCAGGAGGACAAAGATCCGGATCTTCAAGTCGCTTGTGATCCCTGTCTTACTCTATGGTTGTGAGACATGGACACTAAATAGTGACTTGAAGAGACTAATCAATGCCTTTGGTAATAAGTGTCTTCGCAGAATCATGGGGTATCGCTGGGATGATTACGTGTCAAATCAGCGATTGCACCGTGAGACTGAATCGAGGCCTATTACCTGCATAGTCCGTCAGCGCCAACTTCGGCTATATGGACATGTGGCACGCTACCCTGAAACCGATCCTTCCCATCGGGTTGTATCTGTAAGAGACCATCCGGCGTGGAGGTGGCCAAGGGGGCGCCCACAAGGCTCGTGGCTGGGGCAAGTTGATGTTTCTTGTCGAGAGCTGCTTGGTTTGGGAAAGGAGCCTGCATGGGGATTCGCGCATGGTGACCCCCGGGAGTGGCGTCGTAGGGTGGGCGAGGCGACGCGCCCCCCGGTGTATGCCCCCAATGATTGATTGATTTCAAAAGTCCTAGAATTTTTTACCTACATCATCGTGTAGATTTCTTCATTCTGAGTACAGGGAGGTCCCGTTATACGAGCATTCGGTATACGAGAATCCGATGATACGAGATGCGTAAATTAGGGTCTATTTTCAATATCAAGATCGAAAATCCAATGCTACGACATTCAAACTGGGGTGAGTAAAATTACCAAGTTATTTACTAAAATTATAAAGTCATTTACTGACTATATGATTTTACCTAAGTTTGTACGAATAATATAATCAATCTGAAAATATGATAATTCTGGTGGGTCGGTACGACAATGTGGCCTACAAAAATTCACATCCTGGACGATGTAGTACAATGATTCAGATGCGCAGAGACGAGTTTGTGGGCAGTGGAAGAGGTCTGCGCACCCCTCCCTTGTCCCTTACCTATAGCGCATTTTCGCGGCCGCTCTGGCCCGGTCTGGACTGGGCTAGTCCCGGGCGGCCACTGTTTTTGTGAGGCAGTTTAGACCGGGCTGGAACGGACTGGGCTGGGCTAGGCCAGATAGCAGGACCAGGTTGGACTAGTGTGGGGAGAACTGGCGCATGCGCACTACAGTCAGCGGGGAAGGCGACCAGGAGCTTCTCGTGCTGCTGATAAGACATGAAACACCATGATGGCCGACCATAAGACTTAAGTATCATAGGCGTGGTAGTTGTAAAGTCTTCAGCACAGGTTAAAAGGCGGACGACAAAAAGGATATTGACAAGATGGACGCCTGCCGCCTTCACAGTTCAGTTCAGGACCGCCCACTCGATCCCCCAGCCAATAGGAACGACAAATGGGACGGGGCCAGTCTCGATGTATTTTCGCGACCATCAGTCCACCCTGACCCGGTCCGGACTGGACTGAACCAGGGCGGTGAACGTCACGAAAATGCGCTACTACCCTACCCTCTCGAGTCTTCAATCCTACCTCCCACCCCTTTTTTACAACCCCTTCTGCCTTCTCCCCCCTTTCTCATTCACCTCCACCCACCCTCTACTCCCTTCCCCCTACTTCCATGACCACGTGGTGATGCCACCTACTCCCTATCCCCTACTCCCATGACCACGTGGTGATGGGGGAAGGGGGTAGGGAGTAGGTGGTAGGTGGTGGATCCATCCCCGTTTTAACCACTCACACCCCCAACAACGCTTTCTCCCCCCCCCCCCCCCCCCCCCCCGTTTTCCCACCAACACCATCACCCCCTTCTTTATTACAACCCCTCTCCCCCGTTTCCCCCCTTCTCCATTACCAACACAACCCTGTTTCTCCCACCTTCATCTCTAGCCCTGGCCCCTTCCTTCTCCATCACCATGGCAACACACACCCACGTGTGAGGCATGTTACATGAGGCATGGCTCTTGACGCTATCGTGATACGTTCATGGCACTGTCGTGGTTATCGTAACTCTATCGTGACGACAAAATGACCGTTGATTTTCCATTCGTGACATTGTCTTACAGCTGTCATGACTCCATCGTGACCATCTTACGACCGTCATGACACATACGTACAGGCAGCGTGACATTGTTGTGAGGCTATCGTGGTCTGCGTTTATCATGGACAAATTTCATGATAGCGTCAATAATCAAATTGGTGGCGCTATCGTGGCTCGATTATGGAATGTGTGAAGGGAGCTCAACCCAGTCATCCCTGCAAACGCATTCACCCCTGTTTTCTCTCGAGCCTTGGAGAGAGAAAACAGGGACTCTCAGCTGGCTACTTGCCAGCTTCCTGTCTCCCCACACAACATTACCACTTGTGAGTGTTATGCATGTTTTATGTGTAATTAATGTGCAGTTATGTTATTTTGTGTGCTATTTTCTCTTTCAGAATGCTTTTTCTACAGAATAGGTTGTACAGTGTGGGTAATATAGGCGCTGTGTGTTTGTTGTGTTTGCTATAGTTTATTTTAGCTTGAAAAACACGTCTTTTTTCTTCTTCTTTTAATTGATGGGGTTCTGGAACCAAACCTATATTTTACCATTAGTTATGTGTTTCGTTATACGAGGTTTCGCTTTACAAGTATGCCAGGTGGAACCTAACTGCTCGTATCTTCGGGACCTCCCTGTATTTTGAACCCGATTTCCCATGGCGCAATTGAATAATAATGGCAATATATATTCGTTGTACTGAAAAGCTATCGTTATTTCTGCCAGAAACGGTTAACTTAGGTTAAATCAGATTAGGTTAGGTTGAGTTAGAGGTGAGGTTTGGTTTAGTAACGGATGATATCAAGATAAAAAGAAAATGATCAATTCTATGGCAGTGCGAAGGGGAGCAAGCTTGGCGGGGCGGGGCGAGCACCCCTTACACCTGCAAATAAGCATTGATTTCCGACAAAAACTTGGGTAAAAATGGACGAGGACTGCGCGGTCATTTTCTGAGACACTGACAAATTTTTCCTAGCCAAAAATTAGTGCTTTTTCATATGGAGATATTTTTATTTTCTGGAAACCTGTTATAGATCTATATATAGATCTATAGATGTGTGGCAATAAAAGTGTACATTTCTAATAATAGAATTTGACTTCCATAAAAGTTTCAGTGGACATTGTCATTTGAAGAGTTTTAGTGATATAAGAACTTTGTATAAAGAATCAAATATTTTTGTTATATATTAATACATTTATTATTTACAGTTTCCATTTGGGCGTGTTTGCCCCGGACACAGAGGGGGCAGCCTATTGTGTTGGGTACTGACCCTAAGGGAAAAAAACTCCTCTATGCCCATGGAAACTCTGTCATCATACGTGATATAGAGGTGAGAATGTCATGAACGTGTTGACTGTTGAGTGAATGTAGGTATGATTTATGAAACAGATTTACAACTAAGATAAAGTGAAGCACTAAAATCTCTTATCCGAACTCTTTTCGGGAATATTTTCCTCATAGTTTTGCATATCATACACATGGCGGTAGGGGAGTTTGGGGATGGAGGCGGTAGCAGAGTGGTTAGCGTCTCGGAGTGGTGTGCTCGGTGACCCGAGTTTGTTCCCCGATGATGGGGAATATCCACTTAAGATTTTTCTGCAACCTTCGAGTGGCCTAAGAACACCCACATGCCCTGTCCATTAACTCTACCTTCGATTGCGAGTGCATCGGAGGACACAGGGGGGCGGCATGAGCCTCTACATGAGGCTTCACTATAAAAATCCTGCCTGCGCCACCACGGGCGAGGGCCAACCGTCGCAGTCCTCGAGTGAACCTTCAGGGCCTACCATCCCAGCCCTGGAGGTCACTGCTTACAGGCGCTATAGGCATAAATGTGAAAAAAAAACTAGTACTGTAATGTTTCAATGTATGCTAGAAAGAACAATTGCCATTACAATCATAGTCATGGAACCCTATAAGCTCGTTGTAGCATCCGTGACTGTGATAGAGCAGACCATGAAGATAACAGGGAAAGTCATGGAATTAGTAGTGATGGAATGCTCCTTGGATCAATGCTAGTCAGGGACCACTGATGCAACGTTTATTGTTAGACAACTGCAGAAAAAACATTGAAAAAGGAATGAAATTGTATCTTGCCTTTTTTGGAATTAGAAAAGGTATGAGAATACATGTATGAGGAAGGTGATGAGGAAAATTGCGAAGTGATTGGTTAGAGCTATGATGGCAATATAGATGTCTGCTTCCATGTAAGGTGAATGTAGGTTTTGATTATTGAATTTTCTGGAAATATTGGTGTTTATCAGTGATTTTTTTGTTATCTCCCTGCTGTTAATTTTGCTTCTAGGAGCTCTGATGCAGGACAGGTAATTAGGACAGGGTTGACTATGGAGTTGTATGCAGGTTTCCTGATGTTTTTGCAGAGAGTGAGAGGAGCACAGAGGAAACTATGGGGGGGGGCACTCAGTAGAGCGCATACCTCCGCCCGAATATTTCATCAATTGGTTGCCATGGCAACAGTTGTGATTCGATTTCATCCAAAATTAAATCAGTTCTTCCTTATACCAAATAGACCTGTTATACCAAGTATGGTCCAAATCTATTCGTAACTTTTCGAGAAATCCTGTACACTTAACAAACAAACAAACAAGCAAACAGACAGACAGACAGATCGGGGTGAAAACATAACCTCCCTCCAACTTCGTTGACGGAGGTAAAAATACATGAAGTCGGGAATAGAGAGAGAATAGAGGTTTAAGTGAAGTGATGGCAAACACAGATATCATAATTGTGAGGACAGGGGTGGCTTCTTATCACAAGTAGGCTGCCGTGTGCAGTTTATTATAGGGGATCGAGGATGATTCTATCCTTTGCGCGGGCCTGGCCAGCAGAGAGATGTAGTGGCGTTCAAGGTAGTTACAGCATGAAGTCACACCTTGAAAGATGAAAATCATGATAATTGAGGCAATGAATATTAAAGCTGTACCGTACACATCAGAATGACATTTGCCACCGTTTTCCTTTGTAGCAACTTATAGGTCACTGCTGGTTTTTGTGTTGGGTTGACTTTATACTGTGAGGTGGAAATTACAACATGTAATAGTATGTAATACACTCTATCATCATCAGTGACCCACAGGAGCTAGGTCAACACTCATCTCATATTCCAGACCACCTTGGAGATATCAAAGACTTAAAATTTTGGGTATTTTCTTAACATTCGATTCTTAAGCTGAATCAGAAATTGAGACTTGTCTTACATGTGGAATGAAGACTTTGCATAACTTGTGTGTTAATATTTACCCCAAAGTAATAACTGGTAATGTTTTCCTCAGGATTCGTCCATCTCCGAGGTGTACACGGAACACTCCATCCAGGTCAATGTGGCTCAGTCTGCTCCCTCAGGCTACTACATCTGCTCTGGAGGTAAGGCACCACTTGTACAGTGACTTCATGTACCAAAGTAAAGTATTGGGACACTATTGATGCAAATAAGCATCTTTTATATTCTAATTTTAGAGAAATTTTAAATTACTGATCCAATTGTTACTATGTAAACAGATCAACATGGCAAAGTCCGCATTTGGGATACAATCAACCCGGAGCACATTCTCAAGGCAGAATACCAGCCCCTGGGGGGACCCATCCGGGACATCTGCTGGTCTCCAGACTCCCAGAGAATATGTGTGGTGGGTGAAGGCAGGGGAAAGTGAGTCAATTATAATTTCTGCTTCTTGATAAGAGTTAATGTGTGCACCACCTTAATTGTTGATGAAATCAACATGAATGTAGGAATATTTTCTGCCTGTCTACACACATCCCCAACACGGTACCCAGTGCCCCCTCATCCTCCTCTGTCTCCCTTTCCCAGTATTCTCAGCCTTGGACTGCTACTACTGAGGCTATTACCCTTTCCTCCTGACTTCTACAGTACAGTTATTATAATACAGTTGACAGTGTTTACGTAAGCATAGAAAATCCTCAAATACAAATTCTTTGCCAATTGTGAGAGGCTAGTTACCAGACCTTCAGAACAAGATGTTTTACATGTATCACCAGTTTTGAAGCTACCTCACTAGACATTTGCGAAAAAGAGGGTTTATTTCAAGATCTTCAAGATTTATTACTTTGAATACAGGAGAACCTCGTTTAACCGGCATTTAAAACAACGGCAGCCTCAAAACAACGGCACTAATCGACCCAGGCATTTTTTTTTTTTTTATTTTTTTTTTTTTTCCCCCTCCGGGCCTCCAGCAGGGAGGACCACGGGCTAGCTTGAGCTCGTCAGAGAGATCCTGTGAAAAAAGAGAGGAGAGTGTTCGTGCTGCTGGCGTGCGACACGAGGACTAGCTTGTCCATCCTGACGAGGAGTGTGGGGCACTCAGCAGGATAACCCAGGCATTAATTAGGTATAATTATTTCAAAAACTGAGAAAATCGGCAGAAATTTAGTTCAAATTTGGCGGGGTACGCAGGGTTAGCAACCCTTTCATCCCTTTCACTGGTAAACTCTGGAACTCTTCCTGTTTCTATTTTTCCACTTTCCTATGACTTAAATCTTTTCAAAAGAAGAGTAACAAGACACCTCCCTCACTAAATTGGCTCACCCCTCTTTTTTTATTTTATTCTCTTACTGTCTTCTTTATAGGGACTGGCAACTAAGTGGGCTTTGTGTTACCCATTTTTGTTGTGCCCTTGGCCAGTTCCTTTGATATGTATATAATAATATTAAAAAAAAAAAAAAAAAAAAAAAAAAAAAATATATATATTTTGGGCGATTCCATAAGAGTAACTCTCAAAACAACGGCAAAATGAGTTATCCGGCATGCGCTCCCCCCCCCCGAGGGTGCCGGATAAACGAGGTTCTCCTGTATTAGTTTGATAATCAAGTATGGATATATTCTTGTTGCATGGAATGTTTTGTCACATGTTTACTATGAAGGTTGGTTTTATCCCAGATAAACTCCATAGAAACTAGTGAGAAGTTGCTGTTCAGCAAATTTACTTTTTCTTTTCTTTTGTTCATGACATCTTTCCATATCAAAGATAATTATCAATGTTGTGTAGAATGACATTCATAATCATAAGTTCTTCAATACAGAATATTTGTCTCAGTGAAAGATGTTTGTACCACAGGTTTGCCCATGTGTTCATGATGGACACGGGAGCCTCGGTGAAGGGCGATCTGTCTGGCCACACAAAGGCCATCAACTCCGTCGCCTGGAAGCCAACGCGACCATTTCGTATTGCCACAGGCTCAGAAGATAGCAAAGCGGCCTTTTTTGAAGGACCTCCATTCGTCTTCAAGTGCACTAAGGGTGTAAGATAAACAGCATTTTGTTTTCTTAGTTATATATATATATTATATATATATATAGAGAGAGAGAGAGAGAGAGATTTTTTTAAGTGTAAGATAAGAGAGGGTGATACTGTACCAGGACTGTGCAAGGGAGTGGATGGGTGGTTGGAGAGAGGCGAGATGTGACATGATGGATATTGATATATGATTAAAGTTCCATTACCATTTATGATTCAGTATTGAGTGAATGCATGTGCATTTTTGTAGCATGTGTAGTAATGTAACCATCAGGTGTTGCCCGGGGTTTGCCTTGTCACCGGTGTGTTGCCTTTCCAGGACCACGGGAAGTATGTGCAGTCTGTGCGATTCTCTCCCAATGGTGAAAGATTTGCCACTGGAGGATTCGATGGAAAAATTTTTGTATACAATGGTAGCACTTCAGACCTGGATAAAGAGCTTGGCAGTCCTGCACACAAGGGTGGAGTTTATGCGGTACGTACCTTTGATATTCTTCACATGTGGTATTTTTGATCATTTTTATTCCGAAAGGTGTAAAATAATCTTTATTATTGTCTTAGAGGCTTTTTATTCAATGATTGATGAATTCTCAATCAGTAAATCATTGCCATCTTGGAGTGTTTATATCTTTGTTTGTCATATTCTGATGGCCAGTTATTTACCATACCATCCCTCTTATGTTCTTTGTATAACGTTTTTTACCTTCTCTGTGCTAAGGAATATTCCTCTGAATTACCCGCACAAAAACTTTCCATTATTATTTTACTTCTTTTCTTACTTCTATTTACTCACTATGGATTCTCTTTCACTTTCTTTACTTCCTTCACTTCCCTGGCAACCACGTGCCCTACCCATCTGAGTATTCTTTTGTTGTTGGACAAACCATAGTTGATATTAGACTACTGTACTTTATCCACACTCTCATGACTGACTTGTCACAGCATTGCCCTTCTCAAACTCTTAACACTTCAGCAGGCGGATGACGCATATCGCTTCATCCAGAAAACTCCCGTAGAACGGCGGATGACACAATGTGCGTCATCTAGTTCTAATGTTCAACAGAAATTCATATATTGCAGAAATTAATTGTACATAGTCTTAAAATATGCACAAAATCTTCCCCTTTTTCATGCATTTTTTCATATTTACATGAATTTTTTTTTACTGCTATATACATTTACGAGACCACTTTCGCCAGGCTTTCATTGCTGTGTTTATCAGTGTTAGGAATAGAATATCAGCTGAATGTCATTATTTGAAACACAGTATTGTAGAACAAACATTTTCAAACAAATAGAGATGATACTATAGTGAATAAAATAGTGCAAAATTAGCACCATAAAAAAGAAAAACTAAACATATATACGTAAACGGCCGTAAGTTTTTTTCACGTGTAGGGACATTCTCTCAGAAAATAATGGCAGTAATGTTGCTATATTTAAAACTATATGCACCTATCCTTTCAGAACATTTTCTTGCAAACAATACGAGACAAAAATTAATAATGTACAAAAAATATGGACAGGAAAAATAAAAGTTTGGACACTTTAGCGAAGCACAGTGCACCGAGTGACACCGCCCAGCCGACCTTGGGTTGGCGCGGTGCTGGCTCGGCCCGCCGGCCAAAGGGTTAAAAGTAAACCAATCCTGAACTGGTTACATTATTTTTTTCTTTTGCCTTCGATTTTTTTTTTTTTCCCTTTTGGTCAATGAAAAGTCATCTATCATCATCCCAATTTTACATATTTCCCCTAAGTGTCTTCCAGCCATATTTAGTCATATTCTTTCAAAATTTCCTAACACCATTCTACATCCTTTGTTAACTCTCATATTAGCTTTCACCTGAACCTTCTCAACACTGACCTGTTAATCTTGCCACACTACTTTCACTTTAATTTTGAAAAGCACTTTAATGAAATAAATGTGTTTGGCTCAGTCTTAGTACAGCCACTCATGCTCTCATACTGATTCTGTGAACCCTCTTATCTGCTGTCATATGTCAATTCATTTGAGCTAAAACATATAACTTAGTAAGTCTTCCATTCTTTTCTTCCACTCTTCTGGTTTATAAATTTGTTATTACTGTGTTTGACTTTTTGCCCAGTCACCACAGATTTATAACTGATTATTCTGTTGCATGCAGGTTTCATGGAGCCCAGACAGTAAACGTCTACTGTCTGCTAGCGGAGACAAAACTTGCAAAGCGTGGGATGTGGAGTCTGGAGAACTAGTGGCGGACTTCCCAATGGGTTCTGAGTTGGAGGATCAACAGATGTCTTGCCTTTGGGCTGGAAACTTCCTTCTTTCCATCTCTCTCTCAGGTTTCATCAATTACTTGGATTTAGACAACCCATCCAAACCCAAGAAAATTATAAAGGTACATTGTTTCTCGTGTGGTGGAAAATTATTTGTAGAGATGCTTATTGATTGCTAAGAACTTTGAATGTGAACAGTGTGCATGATATTCAATTTAGTGGTTTAAAGTGTGATAGTTAATAAAAAAATTTTATTATACATTTATGCCTATAGCGCCTGTAGGCAGTGACCTCCAGGGCTGGGATGATAAGCCCTGGAGGTTCACTTGAAGGCTGTGATGGTTGGCCCTCGCCCGTTAGTGGCGCAGGCAGGATTTGTTTTAGTGACACCTGTGATTAGAGGCTCATGGCGCCCCCCTGTCCTCTGATGCACTCGCAATTGAAGGTAGAGTTAATGGGCAGCATGTGTGTGTTCTTAGGCCACTCGGCGGTGCAGAAAGATTTTAAGTGGATTTTGGTTTTCATCAGGGATCGAACTCGGGTCAGCGAGAACGCCACTCTGCTACCGCCTCCCCATAGATTTATAGCAGTTTGATAGTTCTTTGGCATTCATTTTACATTAGTTGATGCATAAGTGTGAGGAGAAATCTTGCACTGAAATGAGCTAATAGAATAGTGTGCTTATAGTGAATTACCTTGCAGGGCCACAACAAGCCCATCACGAGGGTGGCACTCTCCCCAGACAAGAGCACCCTCTTCACCACGGGGGTGGACGGCACAGTCACGGCCTGGGACGTGGCCACAGGTACACATTATGCAACACACACACTTACAGGGGTATTATTGGCATTAATGTTCCTTGTTAAAGAAGATATGTGGAACAAAATAATAAGAAAAAAACCAGGAATTCATTCATAATGAATGAGATTATTCCGAGTAGAATAAGGCAATAAAGAAAAATTTGTTGTTTTTTGGGGGAAGAGATGAAGTGTCCAGTGAAGAGGTGGCAAGAAAATGTGGATTGAAGGAGCTGAGTACAGTGCTGAGAGTAAGGCGAGTAAGGGGGTTTGGGCACGTGAAGAGGAGAGAAGGTAGTGAGGCATTGGGGAGACCTGTTGGAGTGGAAGTTCCAGGTCGCCATCCACCGGGCAGGCCAAGGAAGACATGGAGGCAGTTTGTTGAAAGGATCTGGTAGCATTGGGCATTAAAGAAGTTGAGGCAACGGATAGAGATAGTTGGAAGCGTATCATCGGCCGTCTAACCTCATAAAATATTATGGGAAAATCTGACGTTAAACAGGAAGAAAAAGAACCAGAGAGACTCTATACATTGATTAATGAAACAAGTTAACACAAAGTAGATTGCTCAAAACATAAAAGACAATTTGCAAACCCAGGAAAAAAAGTTTTGGTTTGTAAATATATAGCTTGTAACTGGATGTCTATTTTTTTAATTTAAAATTTACTATATTTGTTGTGGCCAAAATTATAGTTGTTTCAAATTACATGACATGCATGTAGTTATGAGTATATTGCTGTAGTTGTATATGATATAGCTTTTTATTCACTAATGTTGATAAGATTATATTTAGGCAAGATTGTGATCACTTATATACATAGAATGAGTTTTTACTAATGTTGATAAGACTTTGTGAAGACAAATTTTAATGACTAACCTACATAGAATGAGTGTTTTCATATTTTGTAATATATGTATTTTCAATCTTGAATTTTGATGGACAGGTGACAATGAGCGCATCGCTGGAAAGGGCCATGGAAATCATGTCAGTGGCTTAGTGGTGAAAGGAGACGCCATCTTCACAGCAGGCATTGACGACAGCGTCAAGTCCATAGGCAAGTAATAAACAATTGTATTGTGAAGGGTAGGCCTCAACCAGTTCCCCAGTGGCTTACCCCCGCTGCTTCATGTAGCTGAAGTGCCTCAACTCAGATGCATCTTCCCTCCCATGCCACCTTACTGCTATTCTGTGCCACACACAGGCTCGGCCTTGGGAGGGCGTGACTAGAGGCATTTTTATGGGACCCCGGGCTCACAACCAGTCTTTTGAAACTCAGAAACCATAGATTTTTGTTCTCTTTTCTTTGGGTAAGATTAGTTGAAAGTGCATGTAATGTAGATTTTATTAAATTTATTTGTAATATTTCATTAGTAATAATGGTAAATGGTGAGACTGCGTTCTTTAAGTGCATAAACATCACAACAACAATGATTATAGCTTTGACTCGGCACAATGTAAAGAGCACATGTGTCACTTCAAATGCAACGTGAGGATATGAAAAATGAAAACTTACTTGATATATACTAGTTTAGAGCAAGCATTAAGCTACTTATCTGCTTCTGTGTCACATCATTCTTACATAGACACTTCCTACTTTCCTCTTTATTTTTCATGATAAGTACTTTAAAGTATTTGTGTTTGTTTACTTCATCTTCATACACAAATAATATAATTTTAGGTATGTTAGTTTGAATTATGCTGCTAGAGCTAAGGCCTTTTTGCACAAGTAACAACATCTCTGTGGGTGGACAGATCCAGTGGAACGGTCCTACACGGGCACCTCCGTGGCACTTGGTTCTCAGCCCAAGATGATTGCTGGCCTGGAGGACGGCATCATTGCAGTCACCACTCAGGAGGTGGGTCTTAGTGTAGAGGGGCAGAGCAAACAAGTGAAACAATTGAAATTACACAGGAGAAGTAAGTTTATTTTAACCTTTCTTCAGCAAAGTATATTCCATCTAAGCCAGATTCCTCTGTAAAGTTACAAACTTTACTATATTTTTACTCATACTAAATAAAATTAAGTGTCATGTATACTGCACTGAAGGCTTACTTTCTTCTTCTTTCGGTTTAACGTCAGTTTTTCCCATAATATCTTATGAGGTTAGACGGCCGATGATACGCTTCCATCTATCTCTATCCGTTGCCTCAACTTCTTCAATGCCCAATGCTACCAGATCCTTTCAACACACTGCCTCCATGTCTTCCTTGGCCTGCCCGGTGGACGGCGACCTGGAACTTCCACTCTAACAGCTCTCCCCAATGCCTCACCACCTTCTCTCCTCTTCACGTGCCCAAACCACCTCAATCGCCTTACTTTCAGCACTGTACTCGGCTGCTTCAATCCACTTTTTCTAGCCACCTCTTCACTGGACACTTCATCTCTCCACGTGATCCCAGTCATATATCTCAACATTCTCCAATCACAACCAACCAACACATCCTCCAACTTCTCATGAGCCCATGTCCCATCACCATACAGCAAAACTAATCTTATACATGCCTCAAATACTCTTCCTCTGTTTTCAGTGGAATACTCTTGTTTATCAGCAGTCCCGCCATCTATCTCCACTTCATCCAAGTAGTTGCTACTCGTGTTCTTACTGCTTTCTCCACTCCACCCTCGCTATCTAACATGTCACCAAGACAGGAAAACTGTTTCCCTTCTTTTATTACATCACCATTCACTTCTATAGTTTCTACCTCTTCCTCTTCTGGCGGGCCCCCTCTGTTGATTCTTCTTATTCATTCACTGAAGGCTTACCTGAGGAGACAAAAATAGGAATGTTTAAGGAGGTTAGTGTTTCAGCTATCTTATGGCCAGACATGGGCTGTATATATAGTCCAGGAACAGAATAGCTGTACTGGAACTAATGTGCTTGCAAACCATTACGGATGTGAGATGGGTTGATGGAGTGTGAAACAATAGTAATAGAGTAATGTATGCAAATTGATTTACCTTGCTAGCACAATTTGGAATGCAAAAGTCTTGCAAAATGCAAAAGTTTGGTCACGTCATGAAGATGGGGAGGAGAGGAAGACTCGTTTTCAGCAATTTTCATTAAAAGAAAAGATGACAGACTTGAACCTGCACATATATATTACATTCAGCTTCAAAATATAGACATGTCAGAGATTCACAAAATACTTATGCAAGCCTTTAGGGATGATACCATTGTGAGAACCTTCATAAGATTCCAGTGCCTCTCACTGTCCAGATGCAGGACATTGGCGTTAAGAGGACTAACAAACATTAGTCTGGTTCTGAACCCCCAAAAATAATTGAAAATTTATCAGATTCATAAGAACTATCATCAATCAATTAACGATTTCAACATCATTGACCTGTTACACTCTTCTTGCCAATGCTTTTTAATAAAGCCACCCTGAAAGTTAGACTACTACCGAAGGTGTGCTCCATTTGGTCACCGAGGAACAAGGAACTGCTCAGTGTCATTTTCCTTTCTGTCACAGAAAATTATCACATTTTAGACTTATTATAAAATATTTTTGGGTTATTTCAAGTACATGTACCTAGTCTGGAACACTTTTGTATCAGTTCACGTCAGAAACAACCCGTATTTACCACCACAAGACATAAATATATTTCCGTGCCAGTTGTTAGCTTGTCTGCATTCATAGGGTGTCAGTGAGGCACCAACATCATAAACAAACATGGCGCACAATAAATTTCTTTCATCATAGCATGCGGCAATTTATGGCCATGAATGACAAGGTTCCTCAATTTCCCCCAGGTTGTTACTCGATAGCTTTTTCTTGTTCCCCAAAGACAGGATCAAGCCGAAAGGGATGACACAAACAACACTAAAGGGGAGTCATGCAGAAATACTTTATGTGCTGAGCATGTCCCTGATAATGGTTGAGAGGGGGGGGCCTCAGGAAGTGATGGGTGTGTTGTGTCAGTTATCAGGAAGTCTACTTTGAAAGGGGGACAGTAGTGAACAGAACATCCGATCAGTTTATATCTAAGTACATGTATTAATATTGTGGGAATTTTTGTATTGTTTTTCTTTTAATCTTTCCCGTGTGAATGGATCTCCCTGATCAATATTCTTTTTATCCCCTTCAAGATCTGTGTTTTGAGAGAAGACAAGAAGGTTGGAAGCTTCCCTATTAGTTGGGATGGGCTGTGTGTGTCGGCTGCTGGTGGAGAGAATGACGAGGTAGCAGTGGGGGGCGGTGATAACCTGGTTCACGTCTATGCTCTCAGTGGCAACACACTGACAGAGGTGAGTTTCAATCACAGCTTTAAAACCAACACGTCCAATTTTCATTATTTGTATTTAGCAATTGCTGATTTACATACAGTATACACGCAAAGATTTAACTTTTCTAGTCTGCTATAAATGCTATGAATATTCTTGTTTACACAACTGTGTATTGTAATACTACTATGTACCTTCATTAATCTGTGTTCAATGTCTATATTTGTGTGTGAGGTTATAGTGTGTGCGTTGTGGAATAATGTGTACATTATGAAGGACAGTGCAGCAATTAATGAATGCTGGATGTGGGAAAACTGTGTGATTTGAATGTGCACAATCTACAAGGATTGACTACTTGTGTTAAGGGAGACTGATATATCAGTATGATGGTGTGATAGAAGCTGATTGCTGTTTCAATGTGACTTATGGTAGTGTAAAGGCCGCCATCCACTGTGCGATTGGCCTTGAGACCTGATCGGACAAACCTGATCCGATGGAAATCCACACACGATCTCATGATGGTTCCATCATGAGATCGCACCATCATTAAAAACCAAACACTGCTTGGTCGCCATCCGACCAACTGTCAGTCGGGCTGACAGACCACTATCACCCCATACACGATCCAATCTGATCGGATCTGACCAGATCTGTCCGATGGTCTCAAGGCTAAATGGCACCGTAGATGGGGGCCTTAAGGAACTTCACATTGTACTGGCAGTGATAGAAGGGCTGCAATCTATTTCAATGTGACTTTTAGATGTACAAGGCCCTTGGCTGTATCACTGGGACGTAGTGGTTTAAGAGGGCAGATACAAATGACATCCATTTTTAAAAGAGGCCATGACAATACCTGAAGGAAGCCGTATTACTCCTTATCATTCTGTCCTTCCCAGAGAAAGACTCTGGAACACTTGGGGCCCGTCACCGACCTGGAGTACTCCCCTGATGGCCGCTACCTCGTTGCCTGTGATGCAAACCGCAAGGTTAGTATTGGTGAGGAGTTGTATTTGTTGCATTATTTACTTTGTGATTAACTAGCTTGGTGTATTTATTTGTAGTGACCTTCCATAACTTATGTCTAGTCTAGCCTAATGGATGCTGACACCTGTCTCTAGGAACCCACTCAAAGGGGTGGCCATGGCAGAAGAATCCCCATTTGCACCCTCTCTCTCATTTGAGAGAGAGAGAGAAAGAATATCATAATCATAATCCTGATCCTGTTTATGAAAACTTACCATATTCAGTGCCAACATTTTCATTACTAGGAGATATATTCCATTTGAATAATTGTGTAACCTACAATATATTCTAACTCATATGTCACACCAAGTGAAATAGTATCTAAATAAAATGTGAAGTTTGCTTTAAAGAGGTACCACTACAGGCTTATAATACTACAGCACCTTATGTAGACAGACATTATTTGTAGCTTACATATCTTTTATTTAGTTGTGAATGTTATTTTTTAGTATCATTACAAGTTTCATAACTTCTCATGTAGCATGTTAGATGGAGATGGGTACTCATTAATGATACTTTCAGGTTGTGGTTTACTCCCTTCCCTCATACGAAAAGTACAACAAGATGGAGTGGGGCTTCCACAACGCTCGCATCAACTGTGTGGCCTGGAGCCCCGACAGCCTCATGGTGGCCAGCGGCTCCCTGGACACCATGATCATAGTGTGGAGCATGACGCACCCCAACAAGCACATCATCATTAAAAGTAAGGGTACAGTGTTCATTGCAAGTTGGGGACTGTATAGTGCCGGAAGTGGCACAGCAGAGTATTGTAGTATCTGTAATTTTATGTTATTGTTTATCACTTGTTCATTGTAGAGATGTAAATATAAAAAACTTTACATTTAGCATGCTATTTAATATGGCAAAAAGTTAACACTACCAAAAAAATATTTCTATCCTCTGAGGCTCTGAATGCTTTAGCAATTTTTATATGGTATATTCTTAAGACAAGCAATAATTAGTGTTTATGTATGTTTTGACATTGAGTCCAAATTTATATCCAGCACTTGAAAACTTTGCATCATTTGATCATGCTTGACTGGTGTTGCTTGCCCAACAGATTCTCATTCCCAAGCACAAGTCACCAGCCTTGTGTGGCTTGACAACAACAGAGTGCTGTCTGCTGGCCATGATGGAATTGTGAAAATTTGGAGTGCAAAGTTTTAAGCTCTGGTCAGGAAGGGAGTTGATTTTGTGTTGATTGGTATGGAATAACTGCATGCTGGGATACTAACATGAATCTAAATTCTTATTTGACAGGAGACCGGATGGTTTTGGTGCTTACTGGAATGGAGGTTTTAACCAACATGTTGAAAATATATCTTATTTATAAATTATTTTCCAGCAGAGAAAAATATCATATCTGACTAGTTCAAGTGTTGCTTTTATTAATATATAGTTCTTTTTCTTAATGGAAGCATGTTTCTTAAAAAAAAAAAAAAAAGTATTTTCTGACACTAATAGATTTGTCAAAAACACTAGTCGCCAGGCGAATTTTACCGGTGAATATTACGAATTTTAGAATCACCACAGACTTGTATGTGCCACTGAAGACACGTGCATAATACAAACTACTGTGCATGCCTCTTTAGTGGCACATACAAGTCTGAAGTGATGCTAAAACTCGTAATATATGGCGCCTGGTGACATTAGTGTAGTGGCGACTATAGTGTTATTGAAGTTAGCTTAGTTAGTTTATAATAGAGTGGGTCTGCCATATATGCAATTAATATGTGGTGGTAATCAAGCTGCATGAACCGAGGCTTAGTGAATAGCATCATAGGGTGCATTATCATGTGATTGTAGAGGAGTTGAGGACCCTTATTTGCATTTGATGGTGATGGATTGCTATTCTCTATAACCCCCTCTTGACGAAGTCAGAGAGGCTGTAGCAAAGTTGAGGGACAGAAAGGCAGCTGGTGATTGTAATATCACTGCGGAGCTCCTCAAAGCTGAGGGTGAGGCCATGATTCGCGGATTGCATGCTGTCTGACTGTCGTGTGGCAATCAGATACCATTCCTCCTGACTGGAAAAGGGGGCTGGTCGTCCCTATCTAGAAAGGGAAAGGGGATCGTCAGGACTGCAACAATTACCGTGGTATTACATTGCTCAGTGTGCCAGGCAAGGTGACCAATAGATGGGCAATAATTGCCCATCTATTGCTGACACGAATCCGCAGCCATCTGCTGAAGCATCAGAGACCTCAGCAGCCTGGGTTCACGCCTGGTAAGTCAATAACGGACCATATCCTAGCGCTTCGTGTCCTGGTGAAACGCCAACGTGAGTTTCAACAGGGCAGGGTGAGTTCTTGCAGCCTATGTTGATCTCAGGTAGGCGTTTGACTCAGTGCATCGTGAGTCACTCTGGGATCTTCTGCAACCGCGGGATTCCTGCAAGGACTATTGGTTTGATGACTGGTCTGTACTCTCCGACTGAGAATGCTGTGAAGTGTGGGGGAGGTGTATCCAGCTTCTTTCCTGTGAATACAGAAGTGAGGCAAGGATGCGTCCTTGCCCCATCACTTTTCAACACTTGTATGGACTGGGTATTGGGCAAAGTTGTAGATCAAAGTGATTGTGGAGCATCCCTCGACAACACCACTGATCACTGATCTTGTTTATGCCAATAATGCAGTAATCTTTGCTGAGTCACTGGAGGTCCTGGTGATGGCTCTCGATGCGCTGCACAAAAAGACAAAGCCTTTGGGTAGAGCTGGCGGATTGGCATAGCCCACGGTGTTATGGACTCGCTCAGCACGAGTATTTGGCGTTGTCGGTACCTGTGCAGGAGGACAAAGATCCGGATCTTCAAGTCGCTTGTGATCCTAGTCTTACTCTATGGTTGTGAGACATGTACACTGAATAGCAACTTGAACAGGCGAATCGATGCCTTTGGTAATAAGTGTCTTCGCAGAATCATGGGGTATCTATCGCTGGGATGATTACATGTCAAATCAGCAATTGCACCGTCAGACTGAATCGAGGCCTATTACCTGCATAGTCCGTCAGCGCTAACTTCGGCTATATGGGCATGTGGCACGCTACCCTGAAACCGATCCTTTCCATCGCCATCGGGTTGTATCTGTAAGAGACCCTCCGGCGTGGAGGAGGCCAAAGGGGCACCCACAAGGCTCGTGGCTGGGGCAAGTTGATGTTTCTTGTTGAGAGTTTGCTTGATATGGGAAGGGAGCCTGCATGGGGACTCGCGCGTGGTGACACCCGGGAGTGGCATTGTAGGGTGGGCGAGGCGACGCGCACCCCAGCATATGCCCCCAATGATTGATAGATTGATTGAAGGAGGTAAGAAAAGGGAAGAGTTATGGAACAGGTGGAGAAGGAGACGATAATGAATGTATGGGGGGGAACACAAAAGCCAGGACTTAAGATTTGGACTTAATAACTTCATTTGCTGATAATTTTATAATCAAAGCAAACCTACACACAAAGCAAGCACCTTAGTGTCTTGCTTCTATACAACATATATGGATGGATGTTTTAGAGCCTCAATTACATGAAAAAAGAAATAATTATGTATCCACATTTCTTAATATGTCATAATACCTCACTCAGTCCACTGTAGATGTTGAGGGATTCATAGCATGGCTGTCGTGGACTTGTCCATAAATCTCATGGAAGTAAGCTGACTTGGACAGAGCTGCACCACCGGTGGTCTTGCTGCTGTCCACAGACTTCTTGTATGCCCTCAATATATTCCTTCATCTAAAGCACCTCTTAAGTTTACCTGAAACAGTGGGTTAAGGTTACAAACAGCAGTGTCGATAAGACTGTTCCTCTTAAAATGCATGTGAGTAGAGAAGGACAATACATGCACATGAATGAAAAATTTACATAGAAAAGTAAAATTTTAACATGATGGATGGATGGATGGATATCATTGTTAGAATCAGTCCATAGAAGGATGACTAAAAGGATACAGGGGATGCGTAACTTTAGTTATGAGAAGAGATTGAAGCTATTAAATTTACACTCCCTTGAGAGGCGTAGAGTAAGGGGCGATCTGATAGAAGGTTTAAGTGGATAAAGGGATACAATAAAGGCAATGTAGGAAAAGTTCTTACGGCTAGTAACCAGGGTAGAACAAGAAGTAACGGATTCAAACTGGAAAAAACGTAGATATAAAAAAGAAATAGGGAGAAACTGGTTCACAAATAGGGTGGTAAATGATTGGAATGGAATCAGTAGACAGGTAGTTAGTGCAGAGTCAATGGGAGCTTTAAAAGGAACCTAGACAATTTCATGGATGGGGCTGAAAGGTGGATGTAGGTAGTGTTAAGTAACAGGAACTACCACGTGTAGGTCTCACGGCCTCTTGTAGCTTCCTTATTTTCTTATGTTAACTCAATATCAACAGGTCAGCCACTCCTCCCCTTCACCTCTTTTGGCCTCATGTGATTCCTTTCTCAGTATTCTCCTTTCATCTCCCATTTATGTGACGTGGAATCTGCCGCCAGCTGAAGTAAATCCCATGCAAAGTAAGGTGGTTAAGAGCGAGAATGGAAAGGAATGGGAGGAAATGGGTAACAAATATTCATTAGTGAAGGTAGTATGTTTGGTTTTCAGTCGTGGTTGAGGTTTTAATGAACAATTGTTTTTTTGCTTTCAGATTCCCATCCACAGTCTCAAGTGACGGGTCTTTTGTGGTTGACCAATGAGACACTGGTATCTGTGGGACATGATGGATTGGTCAAGACTTGGAGTGTCAAATTTTGAGAGGTCAACCAATTGACATACAAATCCTGACCAAATTGGTTATGTGAAAAAACAATGGTTTGAATAGATGAATCCTTGATGCATTATCTTAGGAGTGATATACTGACAAATAGCTGTTGCCCATGAATAAGATGCCATGACATTACTTGTAGCTTTTCCATAACTTATGATTTTTCTCTATTAGAAATCATACAAACTGGATCATAAGAAACCCATCACTGAAGTGAATGATTTTCAGATGTTTCATGTATTTAAGAGGAGAGTAAGTGAAAGGAAACCCCTTGAAATAGGCAGTCATTCCAAAAACAGCCAAAAAGATGCCAGACTACCTTGACTAACAAGTTGTGGCATCTGCAGTCATACAGCTACACTGTCTTGGAGGCTGGAATATATTTATGCGTTCTGCTTTATTTCTGATTTGTGTTCAATTCCTTACATTTAATTTAATCTAAAACATATACATTAAAATAAGTTGATCAGATGCCTCTCACCACAATACCACACATCACATTTACTCTGTGCTCATATACTTTTATAGCTGAATGAAATTAATGTAGTTGGCTGTTTTCTGAGGAATGTTCAGATACTGCCTTGAAGTTGTAGATTGCTATTATGTGGCAAGTTGATATCAGGGTAAATGTCTTACACTGTTTTACAAAAAAGGCAGTATAACATTGAACAGCTTTTATGGGATAGTTATTTTCAAATTCACAATTTCAGAAATTACGTTTTCACTTCAGTTTTAAGTTTCAGCCACTGTACAAAATGTAGATAATGACCAGAAAATTACCAAAATATTAAAGCTAGTTAAGTGAAACTGAACAAATTCATGGGACAGGTATTTACAGAATGCAAAGTACACACCATATACATTTGAGTGTTTGTGGCATTTAACATAATGATCGTTGATTTAAGTTTTTATATATTTATACTAAAATACCTATATTATTTACTCATTTCTTATCTCGCAACATGAATTTTTGGCGTTCTTATGCTGCCACAATGAATGTCATCAAATACTCAATTCATTCAGTGCTTGTGAAAAATCCAGAGCCGAGTTACAACATTTCACAAAAATTAAGACCCCCATATTCAACATAACAGCAATTATGCACCAGTGTCTTGAGTCAGTCAATCGGCCCTCAAGGATTATGATTTTCCGATGCTTTATGAATAAGGCAACTGGATTTTCTTTTCCTTTTAGCCATCGTTCTTGGTGTGGCGCAGATTATTTGATCATGAATATCAAGTAAGTAAGAATTATACTTTGCTCATTAACGTAAATTAACTTATTGTCTCGGTATCAAAATTTCATTATACATAAATTATATCCTTATGAAAGTATACTTGGGTCATCAAAATTTTATCCATACAAAATTCCTTTGAAGTATTGATATTTACCTTCAGCAATATCTGAACATTTAGCGAGATCCTTGCCTGTACTCAGATTTGTATGGTTTGTGTATGGTAGATAGTGGAATTGAGACGGCATATATTTTTCATATACATACAGTATATACAAAAAAATTTATGACAACTATGCAGGATCAGTGAATATTGATCACACTGCCCGATGGCCAATGGTTCATAGAAATATTTATCAAAATATCACTGCCTTTTGTATGAAGCTTTTGCTTAAGGTTTTGGGAAACTTTTTCATAATATTTTTAACCTAGAGTATCAGGAACAAGTGACCAGATTTGTCATCAATTTCTTAATTTGTCTGCTTTTATCACCATTGGAAGTCATCCTCAGTTTTGTCTGTGGTTCCTTGATTTTGTAAGCTTTGAACTTTTTTGAGAATGCAACACTCACTTAGAATGCCATAACCATATTATGCTATGTATTAGATCGATTGAATTGTTTGATTAGATCTTTTGAGAGGTTTTATTTGTCCATTTTCTGATTTCTGATGGCACCAATTCAATATATTCTATGAAGTAAGAATGATTTGAGTCTCGGGAGGGATTTAGTTTTGATTACTATATAATTGTGAAATATTGCGTGAATTGTAGACTTATCTAAACTTTTGATACATGTTAGAAAAGTTGCATATTCAGTCAAATACGTAACTTAAGATTTCTTATCTAAATCATTTTTCAAAGTGAACTTCACACTTTTTACATGGGAGCAAAATCACGAGAATTACTCTTTAAAGGTGGTGTCTCTTGAAAGTTATGTTTTACTTCCTTACATGAGACTACTGAAATGTTGACCAATATGGAAGTACGTATACTTTTTTGTAGAAATATCCCAAGTATCACAAGAATCATTTGATGCCTTGTAATTAAAAAATGGCATCACATTCAGGAGCTTATGTTGAAAGCTTGCAGGAAGTCAGTGCAGTAGTATTTGTGAACACATGATAATGTAGTTGGCATGTGGTTGGCTGATATGGTTGGTAAGTGTCTGGGGTTACCTTGTGAAAAAACAAAACTGTGATAGTTAAAAACCATAAAAGCTAAGGTTCCTATTCCTAAGGGTGTACAATGCGTAGACTGCATACCCTTCTGTCATCTTGTTTTCACTCATTCTCTCCATGTGACCAATCCATGTCAGGGCTCTGCAGCTGACCACCACCCTCACTCCCTAGTCAATGCTAATCATCTATGCTGTAAATGTCTATCCATTCAAATCATAGCGGACTTGTATGTTTGAATAAGCAGAATTTTCAATCGGATGACACCTTGAATCGCTGTATATTGAATAACACCAAACAATAGATGCATACTTTCTTCACTTACGTTAAATTAATAGAACTGCTGTTTGAGTTTTTCAGTCTATTTGATAGTCAAATGAATAGAAAAATTCCAGGGGTGCAGAAGTGAAGTGAAAACATTAGAGAATTGTCCTCTATTATCTTTCACGTGACTCGTGCTTCTTTTTATTCAACACTTATTCTGTTGAATTATTGACTCAGCAGATTATAGTTTTCTGACCTAAGCCACAATAAGTCCACTTGAAAGAATGCACATTTTCTAAAACCTTTGCCAAACTGCATGCCACTTTAATGCACAATAGATTACCATGATAACATTCTGAAAAATGAGGCACCACTGATAATGAAACATAAATTTTGTGCTACTAAGGAGTGATTAGTAAGAATTAATTATCACTGAAAATAAATAATAAGTGATGTAAGGGGTTACAGATGCACCAGTTATGATGTATAACACTGAAAAATTTATGAATATTGCTAAGTTCCGAATTGAATATAATGCACAAAATAACAATTACTCTTCATTACTTTGGTTTTATTTGATTTGTTCAAATTCATGTGCTGACTTGCTAAAAAGAATTGACTGGTTACATCCCAGCGGTATAACTGAACTGTAATATAAACAAAGATGTACAGTAAGTATTATAATTGAATTAGTGTGTGGGTTTCTGCTTATTTTAGTTGAAGTATTTATACCATTCAGTTTGATATCAAGGTATGTGGTCACTTGGTGTGAAGATGAAAGCAATTTTACTGTACAGATTAAAGTATGGTATTGCATATGGATTTTTAATGCTTATAATAGTGTAGCCTAATGCTTTTCTGAAATTTTTGATAAAATCTTAACCATAAGTTTGTATCACCCAATGAACCTTCCCTTGGTAATAATAAAAGAATCTTTGCACGATGGTTTTATATGATCCCTTTTAAAAGTGATCAATATTTACAGCACACCCTCGTTAAGGCGGACTAGAAGGGGGAAAAGTATCTTTAGTGCCTTGGCGATTGTTATCACCATGTCGTAGTTATTGTGTTCAATTAACAGAGCTGGGCACTAAATACATTGAATGTATTTAAATACTAAATGCATGGGAGAAATGTATTTAAATACTAAATGCATGGGAGAAATGTATTTAAATACTAAATGCATGGGAGAAATGTATTTAAATACTAAATACATTTTACGAATTTATTTAAATACTAAATAGATACATCAATTGTAATTAAATACATTTTAAATACACACAAATTATAACATGTCCGAAAAAATGGATTTCCGTAGATTTCCATAGATTTTGAGTTTCCTTAGAAATTTCCTTCTCGGGCCTAAATTTCCTAAAAATAAGGAAATTTCCTTGAAAGTGGAAACACTGGTTCACTGTAACATCAGGGCAGGGATGCTCGAAAATCCCTCGTAAGGGACAACTTACGAGTGTATGGCTACAATAACCTTACGAGGGTGGGCTGAGGGAGATGCTCGTACAGAGCCGTCACTCCCGTACGGTTATCGGTGGCCTCTGGGTGGGGAATATAGGGATATTCTAGGGATGTGTGTGGGAAAATTCTGCTAACCAATCACAGAGCAGCGCCCTTCATGACGCGGCTTTATCTAGCCAATCATCATGCTCTCAGCTGTCAGGGAGCCCGATAAATAAATTTAAAGAGACTTCAAATGCCGCTGTTATGCTAAAATCGGCCTCTTTCGGAAATCGTCCCGCGGACGCTTATTTAACCTAAATAACTCTACAAAACTTAACACAAACCTATCATAAACCAGACCTAAATATAACTTAAACCTAAACCTAAAACTATGTTTGCCGGTGTTGAGCTAAGATTGGCTGATTTCCGAAATGGGGCCGATTTTAGCTCACTATCGCCAGAATGTTACGATAATACATAGCTGCCAAAATTAGCCTTTCAGCGTAATATTCTCCCACTGATTACTACAGAGACGTACCCAGGTATACCTTGATGCGCTGATCAAGGTTCGAGTCTAGCGTGCCCAAAATTAGTATCTATAGGCCACTGCTGCCCGCGCGTACGTATGCCGTATCCGTGGCCCTGGGGTACTCTGTTATAGTGGACGAGAACTGCGCGTTCGCTCTTTAGGTCAGACAAGACAACGGGGGGGGCTAACGCCTCACTGTGACACACGTGACACTTGTGGGGCAAGGATAGTATAACTTTATAATATCCTTGTTTGTGTGTATACGTGCGTGTGTACTAGTACGTCAGACTTTTGAAAACCACCACCACCCCCGCATCATTATAGCGGCCAACTTGTATGATGAACTATACGTTTTGATTCAAAAAGTCGACCGATTTATATTTAATAAAATAGGTTTCCCCTGATAAATTATTACAAGTACTATAGGTATTGTATGTTAAATATGATATATAGGGAGTCAATGAGCAATAAACACATCACATTTCAAACAGGCAGCATGAATGGCTCTATAATACAATAAACATAAAGTATAGTGATACAACTTGTAATTTTTTGTTTGTTGACTTTCTAGCCGCTTAAAATTTCACTCCCTTAAGCCGCACAAAACACACCGGCGCGGCCTGTCCGGCCGACAAAAAGTGGCGAGGCATCGTTCGCCGGACGAGACCCACACCACCCCGGGCCCCCTCAAAGAAAATATACAGTACACGTCGGACCACCGTGGTGACAACATGAATCCGCTGTCCGAAAATGACTTGTTGGTGATGGCTGCAAGTGCAGCCATATATAATACCTATATATAATAACGTCATACTATATATAAAACGTCATATAAATACCTATATTATCATAAAAACAATTATTACTGGTACAATTAAATCATTATCTGGCCGAGTGAGGGGCGGGCCGCGCCGGAAGGCACCCACACACACGCAGGCGGCAGGCCGCGCCGGACGGGAATTTTTTAAGCGCCGACTGATTTTCATCCGGCCGCTGCGACAGGCCCGCCGGATGAAAAACACCCCCACACACACACCGGCCGCCTCTAGCCACGCCCCCTTTTCGTCGGCCGGACAGGCCGCGCCGGTGTGTGTGTGGCCGGCTTTAGGGAGTTAAGGGTGCTCCCGACCACCCTAGCCTCGCGGTCCGTAGCAAGTGAAAAATGGTTTGAGCACCCCTTTAAACCGGCCACACAAAACCACCGCGCGGCCTGTCCGGCCGACGAAAAGGGGGGTGGCTAGAGGCGGCCGATGTGTTGTGGGGGTGTTTTTCATCCGGCGGGCCTGTCGCAGCGGCCGGATGAAAATCAGTCGGCGCTTGAAAATTCCATCCGGCCGGCCTGCCGCCTGCGTGTGTGTGGGTGCCCTTTCCGGCGCGGCCCCCCTCGCTCGGCCAGATAATGACAATTGTACCAGTAATAAATTTTATTATGATAATATAGGTATTATATAGACGTATTATATATAGTATGACTTATTATATATAGGTATTATATTTGGCTATACATGCAGCCGTCACCAAAGTCATTTTCGGACAGCGGATTCATGTTGTCACCACGGTGGTCCGACGTGTACTGTTACTACTGTATATTTTCATGAGGCGGCCGGTGTGTGTGTGGGTCTCGTCCGGCGAACGATGCCCGCCACTTTTTGTCGGCCGGACAGGCCGCGCCGGTGTGTGTGTGGCGGCTTTAGAGGCGCTACGAGGTAAAAGTCCCTTAAGGGCCCGGGCCCCAAAACACACCGGCCCCGGCCTGTCCGGCCGACAAAAGTGGGGTGGCTAGAGGCGGCCGGTGTGGTGGGGGGGGTGTTTTTCATCCGGCGGGCCTGTCGCAGCGGCCGGGTGAAAAACAGTCCCACGCTTGAAAATTCCGTCCGGCGCGGGCCTGCCGCCTGCTGTGTGTGGGTGGCCTTCCGGCGCGGCCCGCCCCTCGCTCGGCCAGATAATGACTAATTGTACCAGTTATAATTGTATTTATGATAATATAGGTATTATATATGACGTATTATATATAGTATGACGTATTATATATAGGTATTATATATGGCTGCATATGCAGCCATCACCAACAAGTCATTTTCGGACAGCGGATTCATGTTGTCACCACGGTGGTCCGACGTGTACTGTATATTTTCATGAGGCGGCCGGTGTGTGTGTGGGTCTCGTCCGGCGAACGATGCCTCGCCACTTTTTGTCGGCCGGACAGGCCGCGCCGGTGTGTGTGTGGCCGGCTTTAGGGGAGTACTTACGGGCCCGTAACTCTTTCGAGCATCTCTGCCCAGGATTGCCAGATAAATAGGCGGGTTTATGGCCAAATTAACCGATAAAAAAGTATTTACATTTTATGAGTATTTAAATACAATATTTATATACTCATAAAAGTATTTAAATACATGACAACCAATGTATTTATAAATACATTTCTAGATACACGAATGTATTCAAATACGTACTTAAATACAAATGTATTTAAATACTGCCCAGCTCTGTCAATTAATAACATTAGGAAGCACATAAGCAGAGACGTTCCCAGAACATTGAAAAGGGGGGGGCCAATATATATTTGTAATTTATTCTTTGCAAAAGGGGGGAGGGACATGGCCGCATGCCCCCCCTCCCCCCCTCGGTACGCCAATACACATAAGTATTTGTGGCCTGGTCAAGATGGGCAAGTGTGTGGACAACAATGTGACCGACATCGGTGGCGTGCTTCACTACACAAGCTTCTTCTTCTTCTTTCAGGTGAGGAGCTAAACCGCGGTTTTCACCCGGTTCAAAGCCTAATTTCCGGCTGGCTCCCTCAGGGCTTGTATGATTAGGCCCTAACTCTCTGCTCTTTTTTCCCAAGCCTTTTCTAAAAATACTTTAACCCCTTCGATGATTTTTTCTATTTGTATCCTGTACCCTACTCAAAACCTAAAAAAATTCCATTATCCCATCTATGTTTCCCTCTGCCACTCTATCCCACTGATCCACGCCTACCTCCCGTGCCACTATTGCTATAAGCCGCTCTCTTTCCTCATCATACCTTGGACACATTAATACCAGTGATCTACAGTTCATCTAGTCTACCCATACACATTTGACATATCTTGCTTCCTTCGTTTTGCCATCTATATTTCTACTATTGACCTCCAGGATTTAGTCCTTGCTTTAAATATTAAACTACTCCCCAAGCTACCATCATAAAAGACCTCCACTTTGGTGTGGTCTTCCCCTTGTACCAAGTCAGAGAACTCTTACCCTCCATCCTCTGTCTCCACATCCCCCTGCCCTCCCTTTCTGAATTTGGTCTTTCACCTTTCGTTTTTAACTCCCCTCACTAGACTGGTGTACCCTATCTGTGAAACCCTGTAAACCACATTTCCTCTCCCACCGTCTGCTTGATCTATCCCATTTACTACTCTGTCCTATCCACTCATAAACTTTTCGAGCCCACCTGTTTTTCATCCATGTTTCTAAGCCTGATTTGTAATTAAGCACTGACTTTCCTATTCTCTCCGCAAAGGTACTCCCCCTGCCTCCCCCCTGATCGCCTCCACTGCTACATACCTGTTTTGCCTCTAGTGCAAGTCTACCTACCCTGTTCTGTACTACCTCTAACTTGTCCAGCTCTCCTACCTTTCCCTCATACACTCTCCCCCCATACATGAGGCTCGGTACTGCCATGCCTTTCCACAACCCTCTTACTACCTCAAAACCTGTTTGCCCTACATCTTGCTACACTACCAAGCCTTCCCACCCACTGATTTGCTTTTCCTATTTTATCCTTTTTTTTGCCCTATCTGCTCCCCTTCCCACTACCGTGATACCTAGGTATTATATGACTCGGTGCCCTATCCTCAGGTCTCCCATTTCCCAACTCATACCCTCATCTGCTGCCTCTCCATTTATAACCAGGACCTGACTTTTCTCACTGTTAAATTTCATCCAAATCCCTCCCATACTGTGCGACTATATGTAGCATCTCCTGAAGTTCTCCACTGTCCTCACTCATGACAACTATGTCGTCAGCATATAGTAAACGGCTCAACTTTTCCTCCCCCCCTTTATCCCATAGCCCGAATTCTAAACCCTAATTGCTAATTCCTCTGTATATAAGCCAAAAAGTAACGGTGATAACACGCAGCCCTGCCTAACCCTCTTCGACTACCTACCCACTCTGTCTCTATGTCCCCAAGCCTGTACACTCCCCGTGTGTCCTCATACATACTATCTATTATGCTGACTATTCTGTCACTAATCCCAATTCTAGACAGTAGTCTACAAAGCAAACCCCTATTGACCCTATCATAAGCCTTTTAAAATTTTCAAGGAATGAAAGGGTTTATGTCTTCCCACCCATCCTATTCATTTTTTCTATCACTGAACTAACTCAACATGTTGTCCTCACCTCTCCTATCCTTGCGAAAGCCGTTCTGTTCCTCCCCCATTACTCTATTTCTCTCACAACATTCACTAATCCTACCATTTAGTAACCACTGAATATCTTTCCCACCGTATCCATTACTGCTATTGGGCCCATAATTTTTCAAGAGCTTTCTACTTTTGTGACCTCCCTTGTGTAATAGAGTAACCCTACCCTCATTCCATTTCCTTGGGACTCTCTTATCCTGCCAATCTGCCTAAAAGCCTTAAACCAAAAAATCCCACCATACCCTCACCCCCTTCTTTATACAATTCGTTTGGTATACCATCCCTGCCTGCTGCTTTCCTATTTTCAGCTTTTTTAAGTAACTCCTTATTTCTTCCCTTACTGAAATGTTCATCCATTCCCTCATCTATCTTCCTTTTACTTCCTATATTTACTTCACCTAATTCTACCTGCTCAGTCATGCCCCCCACCTCCTCCCAAAACTTCTTGATCTCCCTCTTAATACTCTCAGGTCCTTTCACCACTTCGTCTCCCACTAAAATTTATCTACGCACGGTTGCTCCCTGTCTTCCTCTCCTCTAAAAAAAGTATACCAATCCCTACCCCCTTCCTCACCCTTCTCCCTTAGTTTTCCCCTACAATTTCCCCCTCCATGTTTGCCCTACTTTCCCCAAAAAAGCGCTTTTACTTCTCTCTGTTTTTTCTTATACCTATCCCATGCCTCCTCATATTCTAACCTTCCTCTATCTCCATCTACTTCCTTTTTGAGTCTCTTTTGTGCCCTGTTCTGGGTCCTTTCTTTCCTTCCTCGCCCTCTTAATCTCACTATTCCACCACCTATTGCACTTTTTTTCCCCGGCTCCTTTGCTTCCCTTTAACCTATCCTCTTCCAGCTATTCCATCTATTGTCTCCCACAGCTCTGGTTCTTTCATCCACCCCCCTTTCCTCCTTCCAAACTACCTGTTTCAAATCCTCCTAAAATGTTCCCAATTTGCCTGTCTAATGTCCCATCTTTTTTCGGGATTTTTCTCCTTTTCATTCTCCCTTTGTTTTTTACTTGTATAATTTAAGACTATCATGTTGTGGTCACTATTTATATCTACCAACCCTCCTCATCTATCCACATATCCTTCACCATCTTCCTGGCATTTTCATTTACTAGCACATAATCTAATGCTGATTCCCCCCCTCTCTCTGCCCCTGTTCTCTACCCTCTGCCATTGTCGTATTTAGGGTTTCTAACTCGTTGGCCTCAACAAAATTTAAGAGGGAGTATCCCATTTCCCATTTACCTCCTCCCCTAGTATACCTATGTGTCCTTCATGTCCCCCATAAATATGGAGATTACCATACCAAAGCGAAGGTTGAAAAGTGGTGTGGGGGATGGGCCAGAGCGCTGCCCACATCTACAACCAGATCGGCGTCAGTCGCAGCACGGCTGGGAACAGTTACAGCACGACGGCAACCGTGGTTGCCGTCGTCGCATGACGGCAACCCAATATTGGCGGTTAAATTAGTTTTAGTCCGCGACTGTCCGCGACTATCGCCGACTAAAGTCTATTCACTTAGGCTGGATTCTTGGGAGCTGCTCGCTGCCTAGCCGAGTTTTTAAGGACGTCGCTGATTGGCTGATAGACTCGGGCTGGGTGGCGATGGTGGTGGTACTTGCCTTGCCGCAACCCAAAACCCCTTTCGTTGCCTCAGAAAAATATTCATATTTCTTGTGTTTACTCATCTCTTACACAAGATAGGCCTTTTTGTTTGCAGCAGTGAATCAGGCAGTGATTGTTCAACAACAACACGCCATTTATAATCAATAGGGGGAAAAATAAAATCAGACTGACTATCACAAGAGTAGACGACTTTTAGGTTTTCAGTGCATTGAAATGTTGTACTCCTACCCGATATTACCAAGCTACCAGATGATATTTATGAAAGCTGAGCTTCCCCTCGTGTTCATAATACATTGTTGCATATCATGAGCATAAAAAATTACACTGAGACTACAGTAATTTTAAGATAATTGAAGGGAAAATAAAAGAGTGTATAAACATTCTTTCTGTTTATTTTGCTTCAACTCGCTGTAACTCCATAATTTTTTGGTTTGGGCATTCAATTTTCAAGCACTGTTTCAAATCCATATACTTTTCCGCTTCCTGTGGTATGTATCCCGTACCAATAAGGAAAGAGTGGGGTGGTCAAAATGCTAAGAAAGTTAAACTGTTTCAAACTGCAGTGACGGGTGAGCATTGCTCCCTCCCTTTGTACAGTATAGAACTTCTCGGGAGAGCTATCAGAGGCTCCACCCGTCACGGCACCAGTTTGAAACAGTTTAACTTTCTTAGCCATTTTGGACCACCTACTCTTTTCTTTATTGGTACGTGCTACATACCACGGGAAAGCGGAAAAGTATAAGGATTTTGAAACAGTGCTTGAAATTGAATGCAACCAAAACTTATGGAGTTACATCGAGTTTAAAGAAAAATAAGCAAAAAAGAATGTTTATACACTCTTTTACTTTCCTTCAATTATCTTAATATTACTGTAGTCTTAGTGTAATTTTTTTATGCTCATGATATGCAGCAATGTATTTGAACACTATGGAGGCTCAGCTTTCATAAATATCATCTGCTAGCTTGGTAATATCGGGTAGGAGTACAACATTTCAATGGGACTGAAACCTAAATCCGCCTACTCTTGTGATAGTCAGTCATGACTTTATTTTTTACCCTATTGAGTTATGAATGACTTTTGTTGTTGAACAATCACTGCCTGATCACTGCTGCAAACAAAATAGGCCTATCTTGTGTAAGAGAGAGTAAAGCCAAGAAATATGAATATTTTTCTGAGGCAACGCAAGGGTTTTGGTTTCGGCGAGGCAAGTACCACCACCATCGCCACCCAGTCCGAGTCTATCAGCCAATCAGCGACGTCCTTACAAACTCGGCTAGGCAGCGAGCAGTTCCCAGCCAGAATCCAGCTTAAGTGAATAGACTATAGTCGCCTAACTGCGGCAACCAGCCAACCACGTCGATTTTGGAGCTCAGCCCCCCCAAAAATCGGCTGCCCTCGGGACCTAATGGATGACTCAGCAAATCGTGACCGGTCGCCGACGAGAGTCGTGGAGATGTGAACGGGGGCTTAAGTACCAACATGATGGCCCAAAAGGGATGCATGGGTGTTGGTGGGAAATGGGGGTGATGGAGGGGGGGGGGGGTGATGCAGAAAGGGGCGGGCCCGGGGGGATATCGTCAGACACAATCATGTCCCAAACAGATTACGGCAGTCATGGCCAGTAGTGGTTGGGGGTGGGTGGGGGGGGTCACGTGCCCTTCTGTAGCTAAGGGGTGGCTATACTGATTAAAAGTTTATTTTTAAAAGGGAAAAATTAAAGAGGGAAAACCCTTTCTTTGCAGGGAGGGAAATAAACAACCTATAGGACAGGGGAAGCTCTCCCCCCCCTTCCCCCTCAAGTACGTACTCCGGCCCGACAATTTGGGACTGGGGGGTCCAAAGGGTTTGGGCACATATCTAGTGTGGGTTTGGCCCTGGGCCCATTTTACCCATTTAAAAAAAAATGGTTTTAATTTTTTATCGACCCCTCTGGGGGGGGCCCTGGCCACGATGCCACTGCCCAATCATTCCTTTTACTCCCCCTCTCTCGATCGCGAGTTCTTTTACCCCCCTCCCCTTTTTCCCTTTTCTACCTTAAAGGGTTACGCCGCAGAAAATGATGAAAAAAAGGGGAAAAAGAAAAAAAGCGTTGTTTGGGGCCAAAAAACAGCTCTTCCTCCTCCCCCATGCCTGCCCCACGTAAACCCGCTTCCCGTTCGCCCGCTCTGACTGCCCCTCGCCCCGGTTTTCTCCAGAAAAAAAAAAGAACTCCCGCTATAATGCTTAGAAACCCTAAACCTTTCCTTATTTTATTCCCACGGCCCCAAACTGTTTACCCCTTTTACCAATAAATTTTTTACCCGTAACGTTATTAAGTTTTTAAAAAGTTAAATAAATGGAGTTTTGCAAAAGTTTTTGGTAAGTTTTTTAGTAAATTTTTTTAAAGCTTATATTTATAGGGTTTTGGTTTGGCTTCAAACCCCGTTTAAAAGAGTCCAAAAAAGGATTGTGGGAGAAAACATTTTTTGTTTTTGTTGAAAGTAGTTAGTGGGGTTTTCCCAAAAAAAGGAATGGATTGATTTTTTAGCAAAGTCCGTATTAGGGGAAGGTTTTCTTTTCAAAGGGGGCCCCCCGGGGGGGGGGCACTAGCAAACGGGGATCAAGGGGGATTCGATGCCATTGGGGAAAGGGATAAAAGGGTTTTTTAAGATCAAACAGTGGTGGGTATTAGATCATTTTTATACAGAATACGGCAGCCATGGCCCAAAAAGGGGGGGGCACCTTTGATTCTTTATGGGGGGCAAAGTGCCCCCCCAAAAAATGCCCCCCCCCAGCAATACCCAATGCCCCGTCACGGGTAAAACATACGGGCAACCGAATAGCGTCACGTAGAAATACAAATTAAGGTTTGCGATAGCCAGAAAACTGGGGACTAAAAACATTTTAATGTATTTTTAAAAACCCCAAATAATAAAAAAACACGGGAGAAATGTATTTAAAATTTCTAAATACTTTTTCGAATGTATTTTCAATACTAAATACTAAATACATTTGTAAATAAATTTTAAATACACTCAAATGTTAACATGTCAGAAAAAAATGGATTTCCTAGGATTTCCTTATTTTTAGGGTTTCCTTAGAAATTTCCTTCTCAGGCTAAAATTTCCTAAAAATAAAGAAATTTCCTCGAAAGTGGAAACACTGGTTCACTAACATCAGGATTGCCAGATAGAAGGGCGGGTTTATGGCCGAATTAACTGATAAAAAAGTATTTACATTTTTATATTATGAGTATTTAATACTCATAAAAGTATTTAAATACTGTATTTAAATACATGACAACCAATGTATTTATAAATACATTTCTAAATACACAAATGTATTTAAATACGTATTTGAATACAAATGTATTTAAATACTGCCCAGCTCTGGCGATAGTCACGTCAGACTTACGATATATAAGGCTGCGTTGGGTACAAAAATCGGGTAGCTTCCCGAATCTTTAGTGCATGCACTAACATTTCGTGGCCTCGGCCCAGTGCGTCACGAGCGGTCACGATGGACCCATTATCAGGACCATGATGGCGCTACTCATTGCATTAATTGTTGGCGCTATCGTGGTTCGATTATGAAATGTGTGATGGGGGGCTTTAGTATTTAATCCAGATCATATTTAAATATGTTGACAGGGCACCCTGTGATATGTTCCTTGGAGAGGCTGTTGAAATTTTTGGCCCTTCATGACCCAGAAGAGAAACTCTTGTCTTGTGTTCTTGTCTTAACTAAATCCAGTAACACTCGTGAAAAAAAACCATACAGGGGCTTCCGTAGAGAACAATTTCATACATGGTGGGCTCTCTTTCTTTCTCTCCTCTCTCTCCTCTCCCCTCTCTCTCTTTTCTCTCTTACTTGCAAAGTTTCTAGATAGGATCAAGTATCTATCCTCCTCTCTCTCTCTCTCCTCTCTCTCTCTCTCCCCTCCTTCTCTCTCTCTCTCTCTCTCCTCTCCACTCCTCTTCTATCTCCACTCTCTCTCTCTTCTCTCTCTCTCTTGTCCGTCTCAGTCTCCTCATTCGTCTGTCGTCCTTTATGCTCCTTTGTACTCTGCATCTCTTCTCTCCATACTCTTCTCTTTCTCTCTCTCTCTCTCCTCTCTCCGCCAGGCTGGCGCCGGTTGGTAGAATCACGACTGGTGTTCCAGGTCCCTTGCGCCATTGGTCAGCGGTTTTGGTCCAGCAATTCGTCTGTGTGGTGCGCTTTGTATAGTCAATAACCTGTAGTTGGTACTTGCAAAGTGTCTGATAGGATCAAAGTATCTTATCTTTCCCCTCTCTACATCTCGTATTCTCTATCGTTTTCATCTTCTCTCTCAGTCTCCTCTCTCCTCTCACATCTCTTCTCTCCTCTCTCTCATCCTCTCCGCTGTTTCGTACTATCTCGATTCCCATCCTCTCATTTTTTCTCCTCTTCCTCCTCCTTTTTTTGGCTTTTCGATATCTTGAATCTCTATCACACACACACACAAGTGGGCTGACGTATGTAGCCCACTATTGGCTCTGTGCTCTGGAGGCTCTGTAGCTCTGTGTATTCACACAGAGCTACAGTGTATTGTAATTGTAATTGTAATTGTATTGTAATATCTGTGTATTCACAGAGCCTCCTCCATACACCCTCACACATGCGCTGTCTCTCTCTCTACGTTTACAATGGAACAGGTGTTTCGTAGATAAACGGAATCGATTGCTATGTGTCTCGTCGCTATTGTTACAGAGCTGTGTGTGCCGTCAGTACCAATCATAAAGCCACGCATGTATCGAGCTGTCGAGGAAGGTGAACACGTAAGTAGGTTTTTTAGGTCCCCTTAGAGCTAGTGCACTAAGCTATTAGTCGGTCAGCCCCGGTCCGAAATTTTGCTCACCGGTATCAAATTAGGGCGAGAATGCTAAGAGTGTTTTTTGAGAAGGTATAAATGCCTAGAGTTAGAAAACATGTGATAGCATTGTGGGGGTGGCAGCTTTATATGAGTTATCTCCCTTTTTTCCAAAATGGCCGCCAAAATACACCCAATAATTATAAATTTTTTTAAAATTTCCTTTTTATGGCCTATCTTTTTAAAGCTTTTCCCTGGTGTTTCCAAGGGGATCCCTTTTTTTTTTTCCCTAGTTTTCGATATTTGTCCCCCAAATGGGGTTTTTCCCCAAAGGGGAAAAACCAAACTTTTCCCCTGGCCTGGGAAATTTTTTCTAAACGGGGTAAATGGGGAAAAAAATAAATCAAGTAAAAAAATGTATTTAAATCCGTTTTTTTAAAAATCCCTTCCCCCAAAATTTCAATCGGAAAATTTTTTTAAATTTTACAATTATGTAGACAAAATTTATATTTTTAAATTTTGGGTTATATTGTACATAACTACGCTAATTACCAAAAACATTGAACACCCTTTTTTAATGAATTAATCATCAAAAATCGTCGTTTTTCGCCGGGGCTCCCCTCACCCATCTGATAAAAGTTTTCCTCGCGGGTTAAACAGTTTGCACATATCAGGGGCACTTAATTTCCTTTTGCCAAAACAACACATTTTTAAAAAGGGGGTACACACCCCTTGAACATTTGCAGGCCGTGGGGCCCAAAAGAAAACCCTCAGGTGCGGGCCCGCCCAAATCCACCCAAATCCCCAAACCTTTAAATTTCCCCTCACACATCCATGAAATTTTTCCCAAACCCTTCCCAAATGGGCCCTTGGTACCCTGGGCCCCTTCCCTAAAAGACTTTTTTCCCCATTTTTCCACCCCTGGTAGTTTCCCCTTTTTGTGCATGTTTTACAAAGGGCAGCCCCCTGCAGGGGGGAAGCGGGAGGGACCCCTCTATCTCCCCTTTTTTAAACACAGAAAAAGGGGTACCGGGAAATTATTGACCTTAGTGAATGCTCCCGGGGGGGAAAACATAGAGGAGACTTTTAAAAAAACTCTAGTTTTTTTCCTCAGTTCTGAGGAAGGCCCCCTTCCCGGGCCCAAACCCTGGGGTAAATGTGTTTTCTGATTTCCCTGTTTTGGTCACAAAATTTTTAGAGCACTTGCCTTCCCTTTCCCCCTGCGAAAGCACGGGGTATGTCACATCCATTGTATGCATGAAATACCAATAAGAGCTCTAAAAGACATCAAAATCCGATAGGGGGGCCGCGACTTTCCCGTGTCAACTAATCTAGTTCGGGTTCTATTTCCCCATTTTTTCCTGGAAAAACCGGGGGGCCCCTTATTTTTTGTCATGGAATAAAAACCACAGGGAAAAAGACATTGAAATCCTCTGCGCTATAAACAACACCCCTGGTAGCCCTGTTTTAGCGGGCATCCCCCAGCATGGAAAAGTGGCGCCCACCCCTGCTTCTTCCTGCCTGGGCCCTGGGACTGGTACCTTTTCACTGCCCGGTGATGAAATTTTTTTTACTTTTTTCTCTACTTTTTGGGATACAAAATCTTCTCAGGGTAGTTTCCCCCCGGAAAAACTGGTTTCCTTTCCATTCCTAAACAATAAAGCAAATCAGACGGGTTTTTTGGTTAGTTTATTCCTGCCCGGGAAAAACTTCTCCATTCCCTCACGATCTGTGCGTTTTGGATACCCTGCACCCTCCCTGTCCGGTCTCTTCCCCCCGTTCCGACCCTCTCACTGTTCTTGATAGAATTCCTTTTCCGATACGTGTCGAACACAACTCTATTTTGGGACTTTTTTCCCTTCCTTGCATGCCAAAAGACCGTAAATTTTAGTGGGGAAAAGTCTCCAAACGTGCTTGATCAACCTGTACTCTTTTAACTAATTCTTCCAAACGATCACGAAGACCGGATTTTTTTTAGGAGTTGGTCGGGTACTTCACATTTCCCTTTTGCAAAGTTTTGACGAAAATCTGATCTATGAAACTTGTTAAAATCTTTTAGACTTTGCCTTCCAAAAACTTGGGGGCTCCCCTTTTAATTTTGATTTTTTCCCAAGGGCAAAAATCCTTTAATGGGGACAAAAGCAAGGAACCAAACCCAAAAACTTTCCCTTGTCGGGCGGAAAATATTTCTAACCCGCACCTCCCGGGTCGGAAATTTTTTCTTCTGTGCATATTTCCCCTTTTTTTTTGAAAACCTTCAGAAGAAATTAAATCCCCCGACAAAATTAAAAGGGTTCCCCCTTTTGTGGTCAAGGAGGTTTACTGGGAAAAAAATCCCCCTTTTTGGGGGTAATATCCTTTCCCCCCCCCCCCTTTTATGTATTCGAAAAGTTCTTGGTAAACTTCTCCTTCAACCTTGTGAAAACAGTAAAAAATTCTCCCGTTACTTTTCCCCTTCTTCTTTTCATTGCGTCCCCCCGGTTTGTTCCCCAGTGGGAAAATTTCCCATAGCAAAGAAGCGTGGGGAAATGGGGCCCCTGGGGGCAACAAAAAGTCCCCTACTTTTTAGTGCTATCAATCCTGCCGTCGGGATTTCTGAAAGGGGAAATCTCTTCCTTTGTGTTTTTATCTACTCCCCATTGTAATCTAGCGTAATGTTTTCCCGTGTAAATTTGGGGGTTCTTTTTTGAACTTGCCCCTTGCCCCAAAAAGGGAAAAAGGGAGAAACGGGGGCATAAACTCTTGAAATTTATGTGTTGATGTTCTGGAAAACTTTTTTGGGGGAACCAAAACTACACCAGTAGAATTTAAATACTACATTCACCCCGCTTTTAAATTTTTAGGTTTTTCCCCAAATCTCCCTTTTTATGGTGAACATGCTTTTTACATTTTTTGATTTAAAAGAATATAATTTTTAAATTCTTTGTCCTGAAGCGGTTTTTTAAAAAGTCTAGAATGGGGACATGGTTCCTGACTTTTTTGGGGGCCCTTTAAAAATAAAGGTTTAAAACCAAAGGAAAGGGATGGCCTTTTTGGGGCTGGGCAAAAAGTTCAAACTCCGTCGGAAACTGCCCCGGTGTATGATGCCATTTTTTTTTGGGGGGTGCCTGTGGGTTTTCCCTGTTAAACGGACATTCCAGGCCTCCTACGTTTAAGTTCCACAGCTAAAAAAAGACCACCCGGGTTCTTTGGCCCGGAATTTCTTCTTACATCACCAGCCCCTTTAAAAAAAAGCTTCGAGAGGTAGTCCCCTGCTACTCTAAACCCTCCCCTCCAAAACCCACTTTTTCCCGAACGCAAAAAGCCCCTGCGGGCCGGCTGGTCCCCTTCCCGGCCCGTGGGGGGTCCTCCCGAGGGTTTTCCAACGTTTGCCAGTCGATCGGGCCCCGGGCCCGTTTTCTCGCCGATGAAATACGACCCCTTTAAAAAAGAAAAAAAAAAAAATTATATTTTTTATGTATAATTTTTTATAATTTTTAAATAAACCTTTTGGAAAAGGGGGGTAAATCCCATAAAACTGCCACTGGCCCAAAAATGCTTTTCAAAATGTTTTCCCAACTCTAGGCATTTATAAACCCTTTTCCCCAAAAAAAACACTATTTAGCATTCCCCCGCCCTCATTTGATTTCCGACCCAAACCCCCCCGGCCCGACGCCTAATAAGGAAAAAGGAAAAAATCGCCAACCCAGGGCAAACCCTGGGTTTTACAGGGAAACCCCTACCAACAAACTGGGGGTTTGGTAACCAGGCTACACATAGAAGAATAAAGAAAAAGGAAAAAATACGTCTGGCAACGCCCGTGCCCTCCTGAAAACGAGGCCAGCTGCCGGCCCAACCGGGTCGGAGCCATCATTCTTTTAATTTTTTTTTTCCTTCCCTAGCGTCAACCCCCCGGCCCGCGTTTTCCCCGTAAAACGTGGGTTTTTTCTATTCCCGGGCCAATTGGGGAAGCACCTGCTGTTTTTTTCGTGTTTACGTGGGTGTGTTTTGAAAATTTTTTTAAAACCCCTTCCCTGTTCGTAATCCTTCTGTAAAAGGGTTTTTCGGGCATGATGGGATTTTTCTTCCTCCCTGGCCGGGGCCAGCTGGTCTTAAATATATTTTTCATTCGGCTGGTGTCTGTGTCTGTGGGGGTTAAGCTACGCCCCAGGGGCGCGGCTTTCACCCTTTCTCCCCTGGGCATTATTTTCCCCCCAGGGCGTCCCTGGCCTGACACCTGGTCTCCTCCTCCCGACGGCCGCCCTGCCATTGACAGGGCCGTCATTTGGCCCGCTTGGCTCTTCGGCGCGAGGCTTTCGGGGGCCTGCCGGAGCTACTCGACAGCAGATTCTCCGGATTAGTCCCTTCGTTTCGGAGGTCTTGTCGGAGCTTCCCCTTGCAGCAGTGTCTCGCCTCAATCCTCCCCACCGTCACTCTGGTGTCAAACCCCGGGCACCAGACCGTCTCGGCCGGGGGTTCCGGGAGGGGGTCCAGCAGTGTTCGTGGGGGCTCTTCTCGTCGGGAGGGGCAGTCCAGGAGTGCTCACCCCGTGTGGATGGCCCCCGGGATCCTCGTCGTCCAGTCGGGGTGGGCCCTTCCGGGTTCGGGGCTCTGGGTCTCGGCCTTTCGCTGGGGGGCCCGCTACTGTTTTCACAAGCCTTCCCCAAGGGGTCGCTCTCGCTTCTGAGCCTCCCTTCCAGGGCCTCCTGTCCGGGTTTCGGGCAGCCTGGCCGCAGAGAGGTTGGGCCGCCAGGGTGGTCCGAAACGGTCTTTCTTGGCCCTGGATTGCCCTACCGCCCCTTCGGCGACCTCCTTCTTGGACGCCGGTCTCCACAGTGCTCGCCCCCTCACGTGTCGGACATGCACTCCTCCGGGGTATTGGAGAAGGCGGGGGGAAAAGGTTCTTCCTTTCCCGCATTTTCATCTTTACCCAAGAAGGACTCTTCGAAGGGGCGGCTTTCTTGGACCCCAGCCGCCTAAACGTTTTTGTGCCCCAACCACCGGTTCCGTATGCTGCCCTTTGGCCCAGGTCCGCCTTGGGCTGAGGCAAGGGGACTGGATGGCGTCCCTCGATCTCAAGGACGCCTACTGGCATGCCCCCATTCATCCTCGGTTCCGGCGCTTCCTGGCCTTCCAGGTGGGATCGGACACGTGGCAGTTCACCAGACTGCCCTTCGGCCTTTCTCCATCGCTCCGAGGGTTTTACGCGGCTCACCAAGGTGGTGGCTCAGCGGATGGTGTCTTGCAGGGGTCAATTGCCTCATGTATTTGGACGATTGGCTGGTGTCCGCCCCGTCTCAGGAGGAAGCGGTTCGCATGCTGGACCGAGCTTTGGCGGTGGCGGGGGAGATGGGGTTCCTAGTCAACAAGGGAAGTCCGTCCTTACCCCCTCTCCCCGCATACTTGGCTGGCATGCAATGGGACCCCGTTCAGCTGCGGTCCGCATCGGGGGGGAAAAATGCGGCCAAGCTTCATCAACGCCTCTTCCGGGCCTCGGTGTCCCGTTTTTTTGTCAAGGAGGTATTGGGATTTCCCTTCTCGGCTCGCTCAACTTCGCCGCAGAAGTCACTCCCCTAGGCCGCCTTCGTCTCCGTCGCCTTGTCCGGGTGGTGAACACAGCCGTTTCCGGTGGGGGCCCCGCGACTTGCTCCGGCCCGTCCCCCCCGGGCCCTCACACTATTGGACGAGTGGTTGGTGGAGGGCGGTTTCTCCGCGTGAAGGGGTGGCTGCCTCCGCCCCCTACGGTCTTCGTGATGTGGGATGCGTCGGACGTCGGGTGGGGCTACCAATCCTCCGACGGCCGGCAGGGTTTGGGCGGGTGGTCCGGGGTGGAGCGCAGACTCCACATCAACGTCAGGAGCTGCTGGTCCTCTTCTCTTCCTCCGATCGAACCCGATCCCAGAAGGGACGGCTCTCTCTTCGAGATGGCAACATGGTCGTGGTCCACTGTCTCGCCCGCCAAGGGACATCCAGATCCGCCCTTCTGTTGTCCCTTTCGAGCAGATCTTCGGCCTGGCGGCCCGTTTCCCCACCTTCATCTGTCTGCCAGGTTCCTGCCGGGAGTGGAAATGTGGGCCGACGCCCTGTCTCGCTTCCGGGGCTCGTCGGTGGAGTGGCAGCTTCACCCGGAGCGCTTTGCGGCTCTCTGTCGGCGGTGGGGCACTCCGGAGGTGGACCTTTTTCGCGTCCCGCCGCTCTGCCCAACTACAGGCCTTTTTGACGAGGGGGACCGGACAGCTGCGGGAGGCCCGGACGCCCTCACGGAAGACTGGAACAGGTGGCGCCAGTTTACCTGTTTCCGCCTCCCTGCACCAGTGTCCTCCTGAAGGTATGCAACAAACTGCGTTCCTACAGGGGCAAGGTGCCATGGTGGCTCCTCTCTGGCCGGCGCAACCATGGTTCTCCGAACTGAAGGCCTGGTGTCCCTCCCCCGTTTTCCTCTAGGGCCCTCGCTTTGTTGGAGGAGCTCCCGGCCAGGCTTCTTTCCACCTTGAAGCTACACGCCTGGAGTTTTCTCCGTACCTCCTCTCTCCGTCGGACGGTCTCGGACGCGGGAAACGGAGGACATGTTTGGCGGCTTCTTTGGCCCCGTCCTCTAACGAGACAGTATCAGTCTCACTGGAAGGCCTTTCCCGTCGTTCCCTCAAACTCAAGGGCCTCCGCGACGTCTCTGAATCGGTCGTCCTGGATTTTTCCCCTCCTTCCTGGCCCACGACCCCTGGGAGGTCCTCCGCTACTCTCTAATCCACTCACCTTGCGGCCCTGGCTGACCCCCTCAAATACGGTTGGGGGTTTTGGGCCTGGACCGGCGTTCTGTGACCCTGTTGAAGAGGGGTTTGTTCCACCAAAACCCCCTCCCCGTCGTCCCTGGTCCCTTCTGGTCCCTGGGAAAGGTTCTCCGGTTCCTGCAGGGGACCATTTGGGTCGACGCTGCCGGACCTCGCCTCCTTCAAGGCCTTGTTCCTGGTGGCCCTGGCTACGGGTTTCGGCTTCTCAGGAGGCGCTGACCCGTTTCCCCCGTGGACGACCTTCTCCGGGGGGGGAACGCTCCGCTGTCTCCCCTCCCTCTCGCCAAGGTGCTGGGTAGAACGAGCGGCAGGACCACCGTCTCCAGCCGGGGGTCGTTCCGGCTTTGGTTGCGGGGACGCCGCCAAACCCCTTGTTCCCGTTCGGCGCTCCGGTACCCCGGAGCTCCGACCCTGGGCCCGGTGACCGCGTTCCTGTTCCGCATTCCTGTCCTGTCGTCCCCTCCCACAGGGGTTGCCGGCCCCCCTCCGGGGCGTCATCGGTCGGCGGATCCGGGTCACGCCCCTCGCGCCCATGACTCCGGTGTTGCTGGGGCTCTTGGGCCCTTCCTCCCACCCATTCCTTGGAGAGGTACGGAGGGGGACGTGGAGTACGCCTCGTGCTTTTGTGGCTCGTTACCTGCCCCCTCCCGTCGTGGACTTCCCCTGGTTGCCCTGGGACTCCCTCCGTCCGGGGGCTGGGTTTGGTGGACGCCGGGCCTCCCATTGAGTTCTCCGCTGATTCGGGGAGTAATACATGGGTATCGTTTGTTCTTGCGATTTTCTCTTTTTGCCCCCCCGCGGGGGTCGGCTTCTTGCCCCGTCCCCCAAAATGGCAGGTAGCTTAGTGCACTAGCCTAGGGACCTAAAAAACGGCTTTGAAGTAGAAAAGCCTATTTTTGGTCCCTGACAGAGCTATGCACGTCTTTTCGGCCTCCCACCCTTTCCCTTTCCCCGCCCAAGTTTTCCAGCCCTCTCCCCGGGGATGATTATTGGGATGGTTTGATGGCTCCCGAGCCGGCTTTCGGCGCCCGGCCTCGTTAGGATGGCACGCGTTGCCAGACCGTACGTAGTTTTTTTCTTTCAGTTCTTCCATGGGGTAGCTGGTTACCTACCAGTTTGGTATTTGGTTGCCTGTATACCCAGGGTTTGCCCTGGGGGCGTCTTTCCTATCCTATAGCTTAGTGCACTAGCTCTGTCAGGGACCCAAAATAGGCTTTTCATACTTCAAAGCCGTCATTGTTATAAGATGGCTGATCATTTTTTGTGCAACGGTTATAGCTGTTGCTTTCCCATAGTTTGTGTCCTCCAATGACTTTATTGCCCACTAATCAATTTTTTAAATGCATTGAATTTATTTTTATCGTATTGTAAAAGATTCGTATTCACTTTATTTCGTAATATACATGAACAACCTTCCCCTCCCTCCCTAACTATTTTTTAGCGTTTCTCTCTCTACTATACCTTACGCTGCAGAAATCATCCTCTTGCTTCTCCCGCTGCCTGCACACACGTCTTGCCTCCTTGCCCCGCTCGCTCTCGACTACGCTCCCCCGGATTACTCAACAGCTGAACTTGTTCAACACTGCTTCGAAAACACTAAACCTTTCCCTTATTTCCTTCCCACGCCCTTACCTGTTGAACTTTGACCAATAATTATTGACCTATAACGTTTGTCTAAGTCTAAATGTTGTAAATGTGAGTTAGTAATAGTGTAGTATAGTTATTTTAGTATTTTTTTCAAAGTTTATATTGGGAAGGGTTCGTTAGTGCTTCGAACTCGTTAACACGTCGCAGAGGATTGTGGGTAGGATTTTAATCTTTTGTTTTTGTGCCACGTAGTTTTGGTTTTAAAGGACTGATTGCTTTGTTAGCAGTGGCGTAGTTAGGTATCTATCAAAAGTCGGGGCACCTGGGGGGGCACTAGGCAAGCAGAACTCAGGGGCCACTCTGATGCCACATAGAAGGGTATATAAAGGCATATTCTAAGATCAGATCAGTGGTGGGTATTAGGCATTATACGAATACGGGAGCATGGCCAGGGGGGGCACCTGGGGGCACAGGATTCTCCTTGGCAGGGGAGGCACTGCCCCCCCCCCCCATAGCTACGCCACTGGTCTTATCTATTATGATCATTCGTTATCATTATTACTATTATTATCCTTATTATTATCAGTTATTATTATCGTTATTATTGGTGTCATTGCTATTAATTAGCACTATTGTCGCCTCCGTGGTGTAGTGGCTAGCGCTCCTAGCTATGAATCTGCGGGCCCTGGTTCGAATCCAGGGCCCGCAGGCGAATCAGGCATATTCGCCGATTCTGGAAAAGATCCCCTACTCCGGGTGAAGACCCCTTGACTGTTGCTCCGAAACTACTCATAGGATTTTCTCGAAAATACCCTCATTGTGATTCCCATGCACACTAAGTTTCCAGTATGGCGATAATGGAATTTTACCGAATGTAACCGTAACCTAACGTGACGTGTTCAGGGGTGGGCGCGACCACAGTCTATAACGGTCTTCCGAACGGCTGGACGAGTTTTGGCTCACGCGGCGCACCTACGTCACGCGATCCAGGCCACCCCAAGCCCTCTCGATCTGCCTCATTCTATCAGCAGCATAGCTGAGAGGCGGGTGGGATCCGCTCCGTGCGCCCACGTTCATGTCCTACCATATTCCATTTTTAAGATAATTTAACTAACTAACTAACAATAAAAACAACAATAATAAAAAAATAATAATAAATACTACTCCCCATACTATAGTACATAGTAGTAGTAATAGTAACAGTAGTAGTAGTAATAATAGTAGCAGTAGAAGTAGTCGTATAGTAGTAGTAGTTGTAAAGTAGTAGTGGTAATAGTAGTAATAGTAGTGTTAGCAGTAGCAATAGCAGTGGTAGTAAAAGACTATTACCTTATAACAACACAATTGGTATTAATGGACATGTTATTTACCAAATAAGCAGTACATGAAAACAGCATGGCTGTAATAAACAGTACTGTAGAAGGCTAAGTGGCATCGTGTTGGGGCGGGGGAGGAAGGAGGGACTAGGCTGCGCCAGCTGAGTCACGTGTCAGAGTCACGTGTTACATCCTCCCCCGCCCCAACACGATGCCACTTAGCCTTTTACAGTATTGTTTATTACATCCATGCTGTTTCCATGAACTGCTTATTTGGTAGATAACATGTCCATTAATACCAATTGTGTTGTTATAAGGTAATGTAATGTTCCATTACTAGTAAAGATAATGATTAAATCATTCATAATTTCACCGAGTGGCAACCGCGAGTACACACTGTATCACTGTATCGTCACCTGGATCGCGTGACGTCACTCACCCCCCACCCCCAACCTGCGCGTCGGATGACCGTATTAGACTGTGGCGCCGGCGCGACGCTCTTTTTCAGACTTGGCGAATATGCATCCGGCAGGCCAGGGCAAGTCGGCGGCCAGCCCATGCAGCTGTTCATCCTTCCTTTCTGGGTTGGTTGATAAATGGGTACCTGAGGAAGATAACTGTGGTAACCCGAATGTCACACTAGCCCAGTGTCACGAGGTAACGGGTTCTCACCCACCACAGCAGGCTCAAGGGCTAATGCAACGGAGATGAGCACCAAGGCCACGCGCAGCATAGCGTACACCCCCATCTTTTCCTCATTATCACTATTATTGTTATTATTATTATTGTTATCATTATTATCATCATCATCATCATCATTTTCATTATTACTATTGTTATTAGTTGTTACTATTGCGGCATTGCCTACCAGTGGTTTTCGTAGTAGTAGTAAACTAGTAATAGTAGTAGTAGAAGTATAGCACCAATCATACCATTGTCACAGGAGATAATTTTCCACAAGAGGAGTAAGAAGGGACGCCACGTATGAGTGTATACGTGTGTGTGTGTGTGTGTGTGTGTGTGTGTGTGTGTGTGTGTGGTGTGTGTGTGTGTGTGTGTGGTGTGTTTAGATTACCATCCCGCGGTAATGGCGTAGTGTTGTGTGGTGTGTGTGTGTGTGTGTGTGTCTTTTTAGATTACCTTCCCGCGGTAATGGCGTAGTGTTGTGTGTGTGTGTGTGTGTGTGTGTGTTTAGATTACCTTACCGCGGTAATGACGTAATGGTGTGTGTGTTTTTATTACCTCACCGGGGTTATGGCGTGAACCTGTATATTATCGCTGCACCTTTCCCGTACCGCTTGTATGCGTGTGAGTACACCTGTAGCAGATGAGCCTATAAATAGTGTGTGTGGAGAAAAGGTAAACACATATAGGAGACACAGGGCGCAGAATGTGTAGGAACGGATACATCTGATTGAAACTAATGTAGCTACCAATCGTTGAATATTCTACCGTAGATAACACTATAGTCGCCAGTCACTTGCCACTGCACTAATATCGCCAGGCACAATATATTTTGAATTTTAGCATCACTACAGACTTTTATGTGCCACTGAAGACATGTACCGTAGATAACAGTGAAGTCGCCAGTTCTACGTTTCTTTGTTATTTACGGACGTGTGGTGGCGTTAATACTTACATTTCTACATCCATGATTTCAGGAAAGTTAGAAGAGGCTATCTGGAAAGTCTGTGTCATTTTGTGTCTTCATCTGTGTCATATATATATTAGGGCTATAAATGAACAAATTACAAAAATAAAACCGAGTGGCGACCTCACTATACCTACTACAGTAAAGTCGCCAGCTAGTATTTTAACCCAACAGTTGAGTCGCCACTCTGGGGAATTCAGGGAAATTAGAGGTAAAGTAAAACAAGTCTCTATAATTCAGTGATTCTCAAACTGTGCGCCGTGGGAATCCCCTATATAGGTGCGCCGCGTAATTTTTCATAGATAAGAGTATTTTGCGCTCTGAGGTGGCAGTTTTTGTTTTTTATATTGAAGATGGACAATCGTAAATGAATGTGTTAATATGTAACTAGACAGGTAGATGCAAGGTCCTTTTAATAATATTATAAGTACTTTGGGTAGATGGATAAAGTAAGAAATAGAGAATAAATAAATAAAATGCTTAAAAAAAATACTTCCCGCTTCCACCACAATACGTGTTGAACGAGTACTGTACACGTACTGTACCAGTCTGAGCCGCAGCCTGCTGGTGTTACTGAGTTACCAACTTAATAGTTTTATCACGCGTTCATGTGAATTGTTTTTAGCGACATATAAAAGGAAAAAGGATGATGAATAGAAACTCATGCATACGTATATCAGTAGGCTTTATGCAAGTTTGACTGTTTGACGTGATTTACGTGAACCCCGATCGATAAATAACATGTATAATTTGGCAACACACGTAGGCAGAGCGTTGGGTAGGCACCTCCCGTGGTCAGTGTAGCCGTGAGCCTCAGTAAGTATCGCTGTTGTGGTGTTAATGAGGTCCAAGCTTAAAA
>JACEEZ010023956.1:144103-154103 GCA_016584305.1 Chionoecetes opilio
ACGGGCCGTTCAAAAAGTACATAACGCCTTAAGGGGAGGTAGGCTATGGTAAAGTGTTATGCGTGTGACAGTGGGGGTGGGGGGGGGGGGGGGGGGGGGGGGGGCAGCAATGTGTTACATAACATTATCATATATTTTTTAGAAAAAGCCAAACCTGATAATTTGCAGGTATTTAGGCTAGACTTTTATCATTGTATTTGAAAAAAAATAAGGAAACCTATTAATTTTTTTTTTTCTTTTGATATAAGTACTAGCTGGTGTAGCATACTTTTCTACGGGGGTCTGGGCATGTGTTACAAGGCGTGACAAGAGGAGAGGGGGGGCGGGTAAAAAATGAAAAAAAAAGCTTTGCGTAATTTTGGAATGGCAATAGGTGCCGTGTCTTGCCTCAGGTGACATGTCTTGCCAGTGTTGCCACCGGCGGCTGTCGACACTGTTACTTTGGTTTGCCGACGGACGCGCGATCTCTATGTTGGTTTTGTAATATGCTGCTCGTGTGTGTTTAAAACCCCTTGATACCCAGAACGTAATTTCCATTGTAATTTGGCTGCCATTAGACGATTTTTAGTGAATATAAGCAATATTTTATAGATATGTCCTGTTTAGTATCCTTTTCGACTAACTAATTTGGTGTATTCAGTTACTTTTCCTAATGTTATGGCTCGACAACATACATTTTTTTTATGGCAAAGGAAATATCTGGGCACGAAGGGGTTAATTATGATTTCCTCATAGTGTAAGATCAGTTTCACCCTCATATATTCATTATCACATTTTCCGTAGTCCAGCTGACTTCCATCCTTGTCTATTTTTCACAAAGATCCCATAAAGCGAGAGGACGTTATAATTATAGTCATCATTACCATTATTATTATCATTATCAATATTGTCATCATTATTGTTATCATTATTATTATTATTATTATCATCATCATTATTATTACTTCTCTTTCACTATATATTTATAGCATATAAACTAGCACAAAGACCGTTCACTTCATGTGTTAACCCCTTGAGGCACAGAACGTAATTTCCATTGTAATTTGGGTCCCATTGGACAATTTTAGTGAATATAAGCAATATTTTATAAGATACGACCTGTTTAGTCTCCTTGTCCACTACGTAGTTAATTTGGTATATTTAGTAACTTTTCGTAATTATATGGCTAACAACAGACAATTTTATATGGCAAAGGAAAGATATGGGCGTGAAGGGGTAATATATATATATACTGCAAGGAGGAGGAGGAGGAGGAGGAGAAGGGAGAAATGTTCAGGTGTGATAAGATGCGTGACACTTGTTGTTTGGGTAAAAACGCGTGTACTGTGCGTGACGGCGAGAAGGAAAAGATTCACAAAGTAAACAAACACCCTTTCATACCAGCACGTACTCAGATATATTCTTTTTACAAGTATACGTAAGTGATCCCTTGTACTATACGAAGTCTTTCACACTCAGTACTTAAGTTTATAACACTTGAAAATATACCTTGATGCATTAAAGAAAAATAGTTATAAAAGTTGTATTCGTTGTATTCTCTCTCTCTCTCTCTCTCTCTCTCTCTCTCTCTCTCTCTCTCTCTCTCTCTCTCTCTCTCTCTCTCTCTCTCTCTCTCTCTCTCTCTCTCTCTCTCTCTCTCTCTCTCTCTCTCTCTCTCTCTCTCTCTCTCTCTCTCTCATCGCAGTCTTATTTTCTCACGTCTTTTTTTGTCATGTTTCATCGTCCATTTATTTGCTGTTAATAGTTATGATAGGAGAGAGAGAGAGAGAGAGAGAGAGAGAGAGAGAGAGAGAGAGAGAGAGAGAGAGAGAGAGAGAGAGAGAGAGAGAGAGAGAGAGAGAGAGAGAGAGAGAGAGAGAGAGAGAGAGAGAAGAGAGAGTATAAGACTTAGATTTTTTTTTTTAATGCAGCAAGGTATATTTTCAAGTGTTATAAACTTATATGTACTGTGAAAGACTTCGTATAGTACAAGGGATCACGTAAGTATACTTGTAAAAAGAGTATATCTAAGTACGTAATAAGAAAGAGAAAGTGATGAGCTGGTGTGAAAGGAAAGGATGTTTGTTTACATAAACACCCTTATGTAAGGTTGTTTGTTTATTTTGTGAATCTTTTCCTTCTCGCCGTCACGCACAGTAGGCCTACACGCGTCTTTACCCAAACAACAAGTGTCACGCATCTTATCACACCTGAACATTCTCCCTTCTCCCTTCTCCTCCTCCTCCTCCTTACAGTATAATAAAGCATGAAGTGAACGGTCTTTGTGATTTTAGTGCATATGTTATAATATATAGTGAAAGATAAGCAACAACAGGCAAGCCTATACTGCTTTAAACTGACTGGTTAAAGACGAGAAATCGGAATGGGGGGAAGAGGCAAGCAGCGTAGCACAAAGAACAGTCTTGGCACCGATTAGGGTCGTAATATACGTAAATGACATGCCAAATGGAATAAGTCGTATCAAAGTCTTTGCAGATGTTGGATGGGAAGTTAATGAGGAAAGTAGAAACCACAATGCCTGCCAAGAAATGCAAAAAAATTAAATCAAGATATGAATGGAGTAAAACAGTGACGTACCGAGGGGGGGAAGGACATTCGGCCATGCCCCCCCCCCCCCTCCCATTTTGAACAAGAATAATGTTTATACAAATAACATTCAAATAATGCTCTCTCAGATTACTTAAATTCCCCATACTACATATGCTGATAAAAAAGTTTTAAAATCCAGCTTAAATAATGCATACCTGAATCAACTGCATATGTATTACAGTGTGTGGTACCTCAAAAACGTCAGTTTTCTTATTTCATCCACTGCTTGCTCTCAGAACTGCTCATCAGCTTCATCCGTTTCAAGTGAAATATATGCAAAAAAAAAAAAATTGGATTATGACTTGTCTTCAACTGTTTGTAAGTAAAATGAGGCCAACACAGTGATTAAGTTATATATATTTTTTAATGTTATATATATTAGTTTATTACAGTTGTAAAGTTGTTAGATAGAAATGTGTGCGTTTGAATTTTAGTAAAACTATAAGGTTATTGGAGAGTCTGATGAATCATCATTCGTTGGCACAGAGTACTACTTCAAAATGACTTTATAATATGCTATATTTTTTGTCGTGTACCCATTCCATATGGCCTCAGAACGATCATAAAATTGACACGAGCCCCCCAGGTGTAGGAGCTCGCTGCGCCGCCAAAATCATGCATGGGCTGCACAGTTATAAAAGAGAGAGAATAAAAATACCTGGTCAACCTTTTCAACTTTCTGGGTACGCCACTGGGGTAAAAGATGGGAAAATAAATTAATGTACATAAGTAAACCTCATATACTGGAAATAGGAAAAAGTGGACCTAATTCGACCTACAATTTGGGAAATGTATGTAATAACAAGGAAAAACGAAGAGAAAAACTTAGGTGAAGCGACAGAGGATGATCTGTCACCTGGAAAAAGGCAGAAGAAATAATTAATGATACAAATATGAGAAACATATAAGGGTAATATAAAATTTTGGGTAATTTTTCGCTTCATAGATAAAGATATAATGAAGAAAATAATCACCTCAATGATAAGACCAAAACTACAGTATGCTGAAATTGTGTGGTCCTCGAACAAAATAAAGAATATAAAGAAATAAGAAAATATACAAAGGATATTAACTAAAATGGTGCCCAAATTGAAAGATCCAATCTACGAGGAAAGACTAAGAGGATAAGGAAATTGAATTGCCAACACTAGAGAGAGAGAGAGAGAGAGAGAGAGAGAGAGAGAGAGAGAGAGAGAGAGAGAGAGAGAGAGAGAGAGAGAGAGAGAGAGAGAGAGAGAGAGAGAGAGAGAGAGAGAGAGAGAGAGAGAGAGAGAGAGAGAGAGAGAGAGAGAAGACTTAGTTACTGTATCTAAATTAATAAATGACTTGGAAGAAGTAACAAAAAACACCTGCCATTAAAAGAGAAAAAGAGGCTGGATATCTAATTTAAGAGGACACAGGAAATTTTGAGGAAAGTAAGATGTTTGAGCAACACGTAAAAAGTATAATTTCCTCCAAAGAAGTATAGATGCTTGGAATGGGCTAGAGGGGGTGATACCGGCAAAAAGGTGCACAGCAATTCAAGAAAAAAGGAAAAAAGGATGAACATACAAGGAAAAACGGAGACACAACCACAAGTGTATAATTCAGTACCCCCCCCCCCCCCCTCACACACTTATAGATATGGATAAATGAGATTTTCAGATGCAGTGACATTCATAAATAATTCAGTTACAGTTGTGTGTGTGTGTAAAGTGACTTTTGGGTATGTCACTTTTAGGGTGAGCAGAAACAGATAACTCTGCTTTGATAGTGGTTTATTAATTTGGGTAAAAGGTAACACAGGTAAGGTTGGTGTAAGGTGACTCGCTGACTGGTGAGTTGCTCCTGCCGTGGATTTGGATGACTTGTGACTTGAAGGCTTGGGAGTTGCTGGTACCGAGGTCTGTGTTCAAGTGTCTTGTCTCTACAAGAGACATCCTTTATAAAGTGCCAGGATACTCAAGACCCGACACCTGATGATCTGACTACCTGACGATCTGATGATCTGACGACCTGACACCTAATCCCTTAATGGGCAGTCGGCGAGATCATAGGTGATGTCGCCATGAAAAGTGGGAGGCGAGTACTAGGAAAAGGTATTAAGAGAGAGGCGTGACCTGACGGGTAATTAACCAGGTGTTCCAGGATCAGACATCAAGTATACAGAACACAGAACACAGAACACGGTTGAACACATAGTTGAACACTAATAATACTAATACTAATACTACATGTGCTTCTCTCTCTCTCTCTCTCTCTCTCTCTCTCTCTCTCTCTCTCTCTCTCTCTCTCTCTCTCTCTCTCTCTCTCTCTCTCTCTCATCAGTAATTCAGACTATCCCATTTGCAAGTCGGAAATCAAGAAGCATGATCGGGCTAATTTGCCGAAGGTTCCGCAATGCTCGCGTCCCGAAGGCGCCCGTGGTCCTCCTGGTGGTCCTGATAACGGGTTACACTCTTCTCTTCCACGGCGAAACCCACGTAACCGAGTCCGAGCACTACAACGCCCCCATGCCCATGGATACTTATCGCCAAGGTAATCTTGCTTATCACCTCCTTCGAGACACACGTAAAAGAGGCGCTTGTGTCGTGTTCATTTTGTTGCTATGTATTAATGTTTTGGTGTTTTGTTTTGGGTTTTGTGGTGTTGAATGAGTTCAGTGGTCGTGGTTTGACTCTTGCTTCGGATTTTCATTCTTTATATTGTATATATGTGTGTGTGTGTGTGTGTGTGTGTGTGTGTGTGTGTGTGTGTGTGTGTGTGTGTGCGTGCGTCATTCATTCATCCATGGTCTTGTCCACGCGAGCCGGATTCGCTATCGCCAGTTTCACCCTTCCGGAGCGAGCTTGGAGCTCATTATGACCGATCTTAGGGTAATGCTGAGACCTCTCACACCCCCATCCCCTTGCTCAAGGCGGACAGTAACCGCCCAAATTTGTCTGTGAAAATCCACGGGAGCGAACGAGGATTCGAACCGACTTACCGCAGAATGGCGCACCAACGCTCTATCCACTGTACCATCGTGGCTGTGACGTGGTGTGTGTGGGTGTGTAAAATTTGCAGAAGATTTGTAAGTACATATTTTTGAATTTAAGATCTATATACTGTTTTTTGTAAAATTTGCCAGTTCTTATAAAATGTGTTCATTTTTTCACAATCAATAATTTCGTGCAGAACTTCTACCGTAGGTCTTTTGTAAAATTTATAACTTGTTGAAATTCATCTGTTTTCATGAAATTGTTTTGTGTGTTAAGGATGCACAAAGATCAAATTGTACTAAGTTTTTTTCTTCCTTCTTTTTTTAACGAACTGTTAACTGTGTTTGAGCCGCCGTACGTGTTTGGTGGAAAACCCTACGTATGAAATATTATTATCGTTGCTGTGTGTTGTTGTTATCAATGTTATATTATCATCATTTCTATTACTATTATTATTTATTATCATTATCATTCCCATTATTATCTTCATTATTCTTATTCGTATTATCATCATAATCTTCTTTACTATTATCATGACAGGCGAGCAGAAGGCGCCTTGGTGGAAGGAAGTTATTTGTCGGCGAGGCAATCACAGCACTGAGTCGGAGGAACCCCAGACCGTGGAGCTGCAGTGGCTGTTGAGGTCAGACACGGGGGCATCGTAATCTGTAATCGACTAATCGTAATGGATTACAATCGAAAATAAGTTTTCAAGTGTTCGTAATCGATTACAGTCTTCATTTTTATGAAGTAATCGTAATCGCAATCAATTACATTTAAAATGTAATCGTAATCATGATTACTTTTGCAATTACATTAGTACACAGTCGATACATACAAGGTTAATAAATAATCCGAAATATTTCCCTTCTACACGTAGTTAGTAGCCTACTGGACGTGTGAGTGGTGTCTTGCCCTGATGAACCACCAGGAATATCATGCCAAATGTCAATATCACACTTCTTTTTTATATCATTTTGTAATTTAGTATTTTTTCACACACACACACATATATATATATATATATATATATATATATATATATATATATATATATATATATATATATATATATATAATATATATAATATATATATATATTATATATATATATATATATCATCAGAAAAAAATATTAAACAAGTTTTATAAAGCTGGCATACAGAATACATTTAATTTTGAGAAGCTATGTAATATTATTTAAGCATTTTCTTCTTTCAGTAATCATGATTACACATCTTGTATTGTAATGGTAATTGATTAATTCGTTTTTGTAATCGTAATCGCAATCTTAAAATTACTTTGTAATCGTAATACGTATATTACATTACAACAGTAATCGCCCCATGCTTGGTGGTGAGACATTCACACACAGTCCCCTATATTATGTCTTTTTATTGCACCATAACTTACGTATATTTAACTTTTCGAATAACTACCTCTCTCTCTCTATCTTTCTCTCAAAAACAGGGACGTCACACCAGAGAGGGACAATAACGTCTTCCTGATGGACACTGCGTGCAACCCGCATCCCAAGTATCGCGTTTGGTGCTCCGTGGAGAGGCGAGTTGCGGGGTTGTTGTGGGCAGGGTCATATGACCCTGGTTGTGGGGAGGGAACGTCGTCGTAGTAATAGTAGTAGTGGTATAAATAGTAGAAGTAGTGAATTATTTGTTTTTTGTATTCGTCAATGGTAACAATACCACTGGAAGTCTTTTTGTCGCCTCCTACGCCTTCTGATTCAGTGGGCGGCTATTTATCAATCAATCAATTTGCCTTTGTCATGCATTCATTGATCTATATTGGTTTATTAATTTTATCTATTGTTTATTGATTCTCATTTTACATGTTGGTTTCTCCCTCATTCCCTCGATTGCATCACATCCTTTCTTACCCACTTCCCTTTTTCCCTCCCTCTGTCCCTTATCATATCGCTTCCCACCTGCCACTCCATCTGCCTATCCACACCCTCCCTTCCTTCCTTAGCTTTTCTCACTCTTATTCCCGTTTTTTCTTTTGCTTCAGCTGGGCGAGGAAAAATCCAGATCGTCAGGTATGGTTCCTGCTTACCTCAGGCAGGCTGGAGGGAGGCACGGAGCTGATTCCAATACTGCAGCGGGAGTACCCCAACCTGAATCTGGTGACCGCTGACATCAACGACCTGTTTGTTGACACACCTCTTCTCTCACTCTTTGACTCCCGCATGTGGACAGGGAACGATTGTGAGTGGCGGTTGTTGTTAGTAGTAGTAGTAGTAGTAGTAGTTGTTGTTGTTGTGCACGGTAGTGGCGCCAACAACAATAGTATTTGTATGGTAGCAGTATTAGATGGTAGATGTAGTAGTAGTAGTAGTAGTAGTCACAGCTAGTCGAGTAGTTGAAGTAGTAGTAACACTCGCATTACTAGTAACAGTAGCAGTAATAGCAGTGGCAGCGGCAGCAGCAGCGGCAGAAGTAGTAAAAGTAGCAGCAACATCAATAGTGGCAGTAGAAGTAGTGGTTGAAGTAGTGGCAGGAGTAGCAGCAGCAGTAGTAGTAGTAGTAGTAGTAGTAATAATAATGATAATATCAGTTAATAGCAGAACAACTTTTAAGAGTAGTACGTTAAGTAGCAGCAACACCTTCACGCACACCTATAGCGGTAGCGGTGGCAGTGATGATGGTGGTGACGGTGTATATTATCCTTTCCAGCGTGGCCCATAGAGCTGCTGAGTGACATGCTGCGAGTGCTGCTGTTGTGGTGGTGGGGCGGCGTGTACAGCGACACCGATGTCGTCAGTTTGCGGGGCTTCACTCTGCCTCCCAACTCAGTGGGTTTCGAGAGGAAGCACCTCCTCGGCAGTGCCGTCTATGGTTTTAGCGCCCGTCACCCCACCCTCCTAACACTGATGGAAGATATGCGAAATAATTTCGAGGTATTTATATTTTATTTTTACTTTTTGTCGTACATGGGGCCAAGATGGGTCGCCAAAAATGTAAGATAGTAAAAAAAAACCCCGCTATATTCTGCTCTTTCTTCCCTACCTACATGTGCACGATAACCCCATTGAGACAAAAGTCACTTTGATTTCTAAGGGTAATGATAATCCACTCCTGCAAGAATCTAAGTATTTGCAGTATGGAAGTATACTTGATCCAGTTATGAAATTGATTCATATTTATCTGTCATTTGCCATTTTATGTCTGGTGTGAGTAGCGTGAATTTGTCAGTGCTTTACATTTCGTCCCTAATGGTTGAGCATAATCACCTTGCTTTAATTGTATCATGCAGCTCATGCCTTCTATGTGTTCCTTGAGGGAGTGATGGGGGACGACCACCTGTGCCTAGCCACGGTCCATGCAGGTGTCCCCAAGCAGCGGCAGGTTTGCTGTGCGCATGGAGGTAGTGAACAGCGTGAAGCCGCGGGGATATTACATAGAACGCTGCCTCAAGGTGTCACACTCCTTAGAAGGCACAGTGTGGGTGTTATTGAGGCAGAGAGAGGATCAAGGCTCTCATGCAGGTGTGGAAGCTAATCAGTGGCGCCGCCAGAAAAATTTGACTGGGGTGGTCAAGGCTGGACACAGATCTAGTGCGGGGTGGCCATGGCGTACCAAACCCTACGGATGGTGAATGTTAGAAATATGTATCATCTAGGATCTGGGGTGGCCATAGGGGTGGCTGGCCAGTAAGATTTCAGGGGTAGCCGTGCTCCCCCTCCCCACACCCGGGCCACCCCTTAGAAATTTAGATCAACCACTGAAGCTCATGTCTAATGAAATCGATTGAAAACTGTTATTTTTTTTTTATTTTTTATCCATTGTATATGTGTGATCATTCAGTCCACCCTCTTCAGTCCTCAACCATTATCATCCCATCACTCAAAAGTTTCTCTGCGTACAGCCAACAGTCTGGGGCACTCTCGGGCCAGAGGCCATAACGAGAGTGATGGTGAAGGAGTGTAATTTGACCCTGGCCCAGCTGAGGAACAGGGCGCCGGTCAAATGCCCAGGGAACGTTACAATCCACAAGGACAGAGTCTTCTTCCCCTACGATTGGTTCACTAACTATTTCACCCCTGGAGGAGGCGAGGATTTCGATAAGGTCGGTTCCTCAGACGGTTTTTAATTAACCCTTTAGATAGCAGTTTAGTTTTGTTTGGTTTTTTATATTCTACGTCCATATAATCATGAGTAGTGTTTGAGAGAGAAAAAGATTGCCCGTGAGCTTAATTAACATTAGGCTACATATTATTTTCCACTAGGTAAGACATAGGAATTCCATCATCGTTGAAAACTTGAGTTATCCACCATTCAGATTCATAGTGTCGCTGCATCATCATCATTTTCATCATCATTTATGAGGCTCACAGTCTCACACCATCTTCTCTCCTTCACCAGAAATTCAAGTTTTCCTACGCTCTGCACTTTTGGAACAGGAGGAGCAAGAACGCGAGCGTCAAGATAGGCATC
>JACEEZ010023956.1:161603-314103 GCA_016584305.1 Chionoecetes opilio
ACTATTCCAATTACGTAGTCTCCACTCGGGAATGGTCCACAGATATCAATGTGGATAACTTCCCAAGGCCCCTTCATCATTGCCATGTTCACAGGATTGGCTTGTTTCCTTGGGTCCAGACTAGCACATGGTATGCAGCGTTTTACGGTTTCTTCCACATCTTTGTCCATGTTGGGCCACCACACCTTGGCCCGGAGAAGTGCTTTTGTTTTTACCATTCCCATGTGCGAAAAAAAACCATGCAATTCCCACATTACAACCGCTCGAGTTTGATGACACGAACCAAGAACAGGCATGGACTGATTGGATTGAACATGCTGAGGATGCGTTTCTGGCTTTTAGTATAACCGAAGATGCTATAAGCGCAATTAGCACTCCTCCGGTTCTATGGGGGAAAGAAACTGAAAGAGGTCATCAAGACTTTGACACCGGAGATCCCAACAGGCCAAACAGAGCCGACATACAAAACAACCAAAGTGGCGACGAGGATCTGCTAGAACCACTTAAGAACATAAGAAGAACATAAGAAAATAAGGAAGCTACAAGAGGCCGCGAGGCCTACACGTGGTAGTTCCTGTCGCCTAACACTACCTACATCCACCTTTCATCCCCATCCATGAACCTATCCAGCTCCTCTTTAAAGCTCCCTAATGACTCTGCACTAACTATCTGTCTACTGAGACCATTCCATTCATTCACCACCCTATTTGTGAACCAGTTTTTCCCTATTTCCTATCTAATTCTACGCTTTTCCAGCTTGAATCCGTTACTTCTTGTTCTACCCTGGTTAAAAGCCGTAAGAACTTTTCCTACCTCTCCTTTATTAAATCCCTTTATCCACTTAAAAACTTCTATCAGATCGCCCCTTACCCTGCGTCTCTCAAGTGAGTGTAATTTTAATAACTTCAATCTCCTCTCATAACTAAAGTTACGCATTCCTTGTATCATTTTGGTCATCCTTCTCTGCACTGTTGCTAACAAGGCTATATCCTTCCTGTAATATGGAGACCAAAACTGAACCGCATAGTCTAGGTGAGGCCTGACTAGAGCCAGATAAAGCTTTAGAATAACTTCCGCACTTCTACTTTTAACACTTCTGGTAATGAATCCTAATACTCTATTAGCTCTATTTCTGGCCTCAATACATTGTTTCCTAGGTCGGAGGTCTGGGCTCACCCTCACTCCAAGATCTTTTTCACCTTCTGATCTTTTCAGCGATACATTGCTTATGGTGTATCTATTACCAGGGTTTTTTCTACCAACATTCATAACGCTGCATTTATCAATATTAAATTCCATCTGCCATCTGACTGCCCACTCGTTAAGTTTATCGAAGTCCCCCTGCAATATGTTTACATCAGACTGTGATCCAATAATCCTACCTAACTTAGTATCATCAGCAAACTTGCTGATATCACTGCTAATCCCACTATCCAAGTCGTTGATGTAAATAAAAAAATAGTAATGGACCCAAAACAGACCCTTGTGGAACTCCACTTGTCACCAGTCCCCATTCAGATTTAGAACCATTAATTGTAACCCTTTGTTGCCTATTACTTAGTCAAGCTCTGATCCAATGAAGAACCTTCCCATCTATTCCATGAGCCCTAACCTTATTTAAGAGTCGCTCGTGTGGTACTTTGTCAAATGCCTTACTAAAGTCCAGATATATAATATCATAATCCTTATCATTATCTGCCGTCTCATAAACTTTCCTATAAAAACTCAATAAATTGGTGAGACATGACCTACCCTTGGTGAATCCATGTTGTGAATCATTGATCAAACTATGTTTATCTAAGTGCTCTCTAATGTTTTTTGCAATAATAGATTCCAATAATGTACCCACCACTGATGTTAGACTTACGGGTCGATAATTTGACTTTAGTCCTCTGTCTCCCTTCTTAAATATGGGAACAACATTTCATTTCCTCCACAATAATGGCACATCGCCTATCTCAACCGATTTCCTAAAAATGTGCACTAACGACTCACTAACAACCTCCTTGCATTCCTTTAATACCCTGGGATACACTTCATCTGGTCCTGGCGATTTAAAAATTTCATTTTATCTATACCCTCTTCCACCATTTCCCTAGTTATCACAATATCTTTGAGTTTCTCCCCATCGCTTCCTTTGAACATCTGTTCACTATCAGGTATCGTCTGTGTATCCTCCTCCGTAAAAACACTTAAGAAATAATAATTTAGACTCTTACACATATCCTCATCCGTATTTAAGACCTCACCCTGTCCTGACCTTAACGGCCCAACTAATTCCCTTGTCTTTGTTTTATATACCTGATAGAACCCTTTTGGGTCCCTTTTCGCCTGTCCTGCTACTTTAATCTCATAATTGTTCTTAGCAACTCGAGTTAATTTCTTCACTGTCCTTGCCATCACGTTATACTGTTCTTTGTTTACCAATCCTGCCTTGAATCTTAAATAAATGTTTCTTTTTACTCCAATGTTGTGTTTTAAATTGGTGGTCATCCATTTTGGATCACTCCTTCTGGACCTTATTTCCCTATAAGGAATATTTATTTAGGCCTCTTCCATTTGTGCCCAAGTTCCAGGAACCAGTTTTTTCAGTTCAGGGTTGGGTTCAGTTCCTGGTTCTGGGTTCGCGTGTCACAAATGGAACGCAAAAACCTTGTTTTTTTGTTTACAAACCAACTCGGCTGGCGAGGCAAGAGGAAGGGGCGTTTTCTCCTGTCTTGTGTAGGCTGTGCTCGCATTATACGATGATTCTGATGATAAACAGAATAAATAGTACCAGCAACATCCATGCTGGCATCTTTTGCATAAATTACGTGTTCGGTACGATTCAGTATAATAGCGATATTTTGATAGCGCCTAGTCAGTGGTGGCACTGTGGAGGAAACGGTCCGCGAGATAGAGAGAAGAGAAGATGAGAGAGAGAGAGAGAGAGAGAGAGGGAGAGAGAGAGAGAGGAGAGAGAGAGAGAGAGAGAGAGAGAGAGAGAGAGAGAGAGAGAGAGAGAGAGAGAGAGAGAGAGAGAGAGAAGAGAGAGAGAGAGAGAGAGAGAGAGAGAGAGAGAGAGAGAGAGAGAGAGAGAGGAGAGAGAGAGAGAGAGAGAGAGAGAGAGAGAGAGAGAGAGAGAGAGAGAGAGAGAGAGAGAGAGAGAGAGGAGAGAGAGAGAGAGAGAGAAGAGAGAGAGAGAGAGAGAGAGAGAGAGAGAGAGAGAGAGAGAGAGAGAGAGAGAGAGAGAGAGAGAGAGAGAGAGAGGAGAGAGAGAGAGGAGAGAGAGAGAGAGAGAGAGAGAGAGAGAGAGAGAGAGAGAGAGAGAGAGAGAGAGAAGAGAGAGAGAGAGAGAGAGAGAGAGAGAGAGAGAGAGAGAGGAGAGAGGAGAGAGAGAGAGAGGAGAGAGAGAAGAGAGAGAGAGAGGAAAGCTTGAACAGCTCGGCATCACGGGACACCTGCTGGCGCTGCTCTCGAGCTACCTGCTCAGCCGGAGTCTGAGGGTGGTGGTGAATGGGAGCACGTCAGCCACGTACCCGGTGGAGGCTTCCGTTCGGGATCGGTCCTGGGCCCCATCCTGTGGAACATTTACTTCAATGACCTCCTCCAAAGCCTCCCTGTGGCGTCTGCCTATGCTGACGACTGCACCGTGTCCCACTCCTACACCAGAGAGGAGACTGCGAACGTGATAGATGCCACCAACCGTCAACTTGGTGACATCACGGCCTGGGGAAGACGGTGGCAATTCAAGTTTGCTGCCGAGAAGACCCAGGCCATGGTTATATCACGTTCGAGGGAGGACCCCAGGCTACTCGAGGGGAAGCTGAAGTTTGGGGACGATACCCTTGCCATCAAGGACTCCATCAACATCCTGGGGGTGGAGGTTGACTCCAGGCTCCGCTTTGACCGCCACCTGGAGACAGTGGCACGTCGAGCCTCCCTGAGGGTGACTCTCCTGCGCCGAGTAAGGCACCTGCTCGACGCTGACGGCCTCATGCGGCTGTATAAGGCCCAAGTGAGGCCCGTCATGGAGTACAGTCCTCTCACCTGGATGAGTAGTGCCCAGTGCCACCTGTCACCGCTGGACAAAGTGCAGAGGCGTGCTGAGCGCCTCATACACCCAACCGGCGACCAACATCACAGGGAATGTCGCCCGCGGCAACAGTGGCAGCAGCAGCAGCGACGACAACAACAACATCAGCTGCAGCTTCAATACCAGCAACAACAACAACAACGACTACAGCAGGAGCAGTGGCGGGATGATCCCCGCTCCCAGCTTAACAGCCTGGGGCACCGGAGGAGAGTCGGTGCCCTCACAGTGTTGCACAAGGCCCAGGTGCAACACTCTTCCCACCTTGCAGGACTTCGGGTCCCGTGGAGGAGGTCAGAGCGCGCTACGAGGACGGTAGCGTCAGGTGATCTCCTCCTCGAGGCCCCGAGGACCCACACCGTGACGGGCCAGCGAGCCTTTACTTGGGCCACGGCGACACTGCCCAGCTAACCATCACCGGCGGGCCTACGTAGGCTGTAGAGCAGCGAACGGCGGCCGCTGGCGGCAAATTTACCTCCGTCAGCCCTCCGAAGGCCCGCTGGTGTATTTTCAGACGGGATAATTTACTATGTTGAAAATTAATGTACAGAATTTCAAGAATTGAATATTTCTATGTGTAAACATTTTGAAACAAGTTATATGATTATCTTGCTGTAGTATTACATCAGTAGTGACAAGCAGCGGCAACTTGACGTCAATCCTCCGGAGGCCAGCTAGTAGGTATTTGTATAAGTGGGAAATATTCATTTCATATTATATATATTAACTCAGTAATAGTGTAATGCCCATTATTCGGGAGAGATAGTATGAGAATTATTATCATATAATTCCCGAGTTATGTCTTGTAAGTAGTTCCTTTTTTTTAGTTTCACGGGTGACTCATCGCCTTTCTTTCTAAACCGCCATTTTGTTTATCTTCTTTCCTTCCTCTCCGCCACTTTCTTTCTTCCTTCCTTCCATTCCCCCCCCCCCGACATGCCGTATGCGAGTAAAAATCCGTGGGATAATTATTCCGCGATCAGTGATAACTAATGATTTCGAATCTTTTCATCTTTCCCCAGCTATCTGATCAGACCGAGTAACACTCCCAGATTCTTAATGTCTTTCAAAATAATCCCTATCGTTATCGGTCATGGTCATACATGGACGTGTTAGTAAAGATATGCGCTAAATTGAAAGCCTACCAAATTTCTATGCTATATATTTCATACCCTCTCACTCTTGAAAACGCGTTCGGACTGTCGACATTACCTATAAAACCACCCTTCTTGGGTATTAGATTAAAAATATTAAATTCTTCTATATCAAAGTAACAGGTCTGTATTATAGGCAGCCTTGTCTTAGGTACACGAGTTTCATTATTTTATTAGTTAGTTTGTGATTATAAGCTCTTCATTTGAGGTCACGTCTAGACCCTTCAAACGATTCCCCTTTTTTTCTGCCTCGGGCGGTGTAACGCCGGGACACGCCAGTCCCCGCTCATCCTTCTTGTAGGTAAGTCGCTCCACATTCGCTCCTGTATTCCCCCCCCCCCTTTTCCTTGTTATCTATATTTTCAAATATGAGTAACAATGTTTAGTTTACGCTAACGTAAGGGAGGTCTACCCATCCTTATAAGTATTATTAACGAGTCCCCGCTCATCCTTCTTGTAGGCTTCGACGGAGGAGTCTACATTCATCCTTCCTGTAGGAAGAGGCTCGCTCGTGTCCTCTTCAAAGCCATATGGTCTTGTGAATACACACACAACTCATTACCCTCACATTTTCTCTCCTATATATATATCTTCCATGTGTAATTATAAATATCAAGCGGTATGTTACCTAAGTGTAGGATAATTCATTAAATAGGATTCAGTGGGGAGAGTTATGTTCATAAGAGTTTCCTTTCATCGCATAGGAAGAGTTTCCTGTATCAGGGTGTAAAGTTTTTTTCTTACATCCGATTAGAGTCTTCCGGTGTTGTATTAACCCTTATATGTTGGATATGATCTCAAGCAAGAGACATACTATTTCAGTAGGAATAAATAGGGTGATGTTTGCAAATATAGTTCTTGTGTTTATTATAAAACCCCAGGTGATTATTCTGTGTTAGGACAGTAATTCCCCACACTTCCAAAAGAGTCAGCCTTACTCGGTATAATTCCACGTATCAATCACGACTACCAACCATAAATCTAATCTTACTATTATTCAAAAACGTGTCCAGGGAGTAACCAGAGAAGTACTCGCCGGGACTGGTGGCAGCATCCCCCTTAACCCATACCCTGTTTCCCTTAACCTAAACCCTTACCCCTTCCCCTTAAATACATCACCCATTTCAGTACTCTCCGCGGTGAGACGTGGTCAAACTATAATCACATAGTGAAGTCATAAGACTAAGTTAAATCCTCCATTCAAGTTGTAATCTAATGAAAAATCTTAATCAAGTAATATCATTCAAAAACCGTTGACCAGTTCTAAAACCCCCATACAAGTTACCCCGAAATTCAGACAACACAATAGGCTTATACATAGTATCTCAATATCGGTACCATCACTATCATTAGGCCTGTTCAAACTATTAAAAATTGTTATAAAAGTTTTTATAATAGTTTATAGAAATTATCATATTTCAGTTTATTTCAAATATTTCCAGCTTAATCAGGAACACCGAGAGATACATAGAAATAAAGATGAGATACGTACATAGGAAGGAGTTTACATGGAAAAAGGTTATCAGTTAGTCTATGTGTGTAGCTAGTATCATATAAAAATAACATTTGATTATCCGAGCAAAGATTACGAGATAACACAAGGTCATATTTTCCCATATTTCAATCATTTCCAACATATTATCAACACATATCAATACTCAACGGTAGGCTACACCTAATAAGGAATATGTAGATGATGGAGAATTAACATGGATAATATCATGATTTAGAACAGAATATTACACAGCGCGCCAAAGCATTGTTCGCGACATCATAACACAGCGCTTCCATACGGGAATTCAGAAAATGTACTCTATGGCAGCCTACTGACTTCCGAGAGACTTCATATCTTACATATGGCAGCTTGTTTAAGGCATGGGCAGTCCATCAAGACCGTTGAGGAATGTTCAGATGCCACTTGTCAATTATAAACGAAGCATTTAAAAAAGTATCGCCTTCCTTCCCGCGAGTAATTTGAACAGACGCGCATTGGTATAGCTATCATTATTTGCATAATGAGTGGCAAGAAAGACCTAACAAAGGAGCAAATTAAAGTTATTGTATCTCTACACAAGGCAGAGAGGCCAGTGGAAGAAATATCAAGGATTGTGGATGTTACGAAGAGATGTGTGCATAAGTGGGTGGAGAGTTTCGGGGTGGCACGGCGGGGTGGCGACAGCCGCGACACCAGAACATTATAAGTGGCCAGGGCGAGGATGTAAAAGTCATATCGCAATATTTTTCTTGCTCTTAATTGAGGATGGGCATCCACTTGACGTTTCATGACATTTAGGGTGCTTGCTGAGGTTTTACATCCTCGAAACGAAACTCGAAACCCCGTTGTTATGTTGTTCGCCGCAATCAATATCTTTCTACATGGCTGTACAGTGTTCAGTGTTCCACGTACACCAGCATGTAAACCCAATAACGAAAATGTTTTTGTACTTATGAAATAAACAATGTCCATAGCAATTATGATCTCCTTTTCATCGTATTACTGGATAACGACATAGGAATATTTATGGTTATACTTTCTAAGTATATTGCAGATATCGTAATGTTTTTATAAGTGTTGAACAGCCCATAAGTCTATTAATCGGCTAATGGGTTGTACAACACCCCTTAAAACATTACTATATCTGCAATATACTTAGAAAGTATAACCATAAATATTCCTCAATCAGTAAATATAACAGCGGCAAATGGTCATATGCCCTACGGCGGACCGCTGAGAGCGGCCCGCCGGTGAGCCTCTGAGCAAATCCCCAGCGGCCCTACGTCGTACACTTCCGTCGGGCCGCCGGTATGACATACGGAGGGCCTCGGAGGCCCTCCATCTTTGTGTTTGCTGGGTGTGGAACACCTTCACGGTTGAGGTGGATGTCGTGGTCATGAACACCCAGCAGGTGAAGGTGGCGGCCCACAGATGGTGCCGTTTACATCAGCCTTAGTGCCCGTAAGACGTAACACAGTGTCGTGTCAATAGTGATACATATTGACACACACACATAGTGACACACATTGACACAGTTACGTGTAGGCTAAATAGTGCGCCTGAAAAGTGCCTGTGACGGACAGTGACCCTCAGTCTGTAACATTATATATTTAGTTTATCCTATAAGGCATAGCTTTCAGATAGATGTCCCCGGGACAGGGGACATCTTTAGCTTCTGCCACCCATTGCCTTCAACAACCTCTTTGCTATTTGTAGCCCCATGTATACCATGTCAGTTGTTTAAATAAAAAAAAAAAAAAAAAAAAAAAAGGAAGGAGAGAATGAGAGAGAGAAAGGAGAGAAAGGAGAGAAAGAGATAGAAAGAGAGCGAGAGAGAGAGAGAGAGAGAGAGAGAGAGAGAGAGAGAGAGAGAGAGAGAGAGAGAGAGAGAGAGAGAGAGAGAGAGAGAGAGAGAGAGGGGGGGAGATGGACTACTCGCCCGGCGTGCTAACACTGCACCTCGTCTGCTTAAAACACAAACAAAAAAACACTAAGTGGTAACTCAGCTGTGATGTGAAGGGATCATATCAAGTTTAAGATCGCGGGACCGCTTTCCTCCACCAGTGCCTCTTGTAGGCCTGTCTGACATCCTCTCCGACTCGTGCATGCGGAAAACCCTTCACGATAAGATGAAAAAGGGCCCAAGGCGGCCATTGTTTGTTATGAACTGAAAACTCTACTGTCTACCGACCTCCCAATGTGGGTAGAGAAAGTTCAAGGGTTTTGCTGAGTCACTACGCGCGTCGCCTCGGACCCAGGTTTTCGTGCGCAAATGGAACGCCTAGTTCTTGGGTTCTGTGAACTGGTTCCTGAAATGTCGCAAATGGAAGAGGCCTTTAATCCATTATTATCAACCAAAAGAACTAAGCTATTTACAATTTATAGTGAGTGATATATATTTGCCACAAATATCACAACACTGGAAGCTTGTTGAGAATGTAAACATTGCTGCTACACACCACACCACCACCTCGCTACAGTCCATCTGCACCGCCTGCGTCTGTCCCCTGACCCTTACTGCCCCTCGTGTAGGTACGTCCCAAAGGGCAGAGACCACTGAACACTTCATGCTTCAGTGTCCACGCTTCCACTCCCAAATGGCACACCTACATAGCCAACTCCTCGCCCTGAACGTGTCATCTTTTAACCTGCCCACACCACACTATAGCATCATAGGACATCACCAGGGTTCATAGTGTTCCCCAAGGGATCCTCGCAGCCCTAAAAGAAGAACAAGAACAAGTATGGCGCCATCCAAAGTGTGCGCTGTGTATGGTTGCACACCAGGCAGTGGAACAACAATAAAGTTCCACCGATTCCCAAAAGAAAAGAAGTACTGTGACATTTGGATACAAAGGAGCCGAAGATCTGACAACATCAATAGAGACAGTGCTGTGATATGTGAAAACCACTTCAGTGAAGAACAGAAGATTCGAAGTCTGAAATTTGAATTATTAGGTTGCACCATACCCAGGAATTTCAGGGATTTGAAACCAGATGCTATACCTGACATCAATCTCCCTGTTGTGAGCGACAGGATGACTTCTGATGGTGCTGTCCAACAGGCTGATAGGCAAGGTTAGTAAGATCTATGGAAAACATACATAGGCGTGTGACATTGGGGGTGGGGGGGCACAAGTTAGGGGCAAGCAAAGGTGGCTCATACAGCAATAGAGGGTTTAAGGGAATGCTGGGCTAATATTTACAAAATTACTGGGTCTGAATTAAAGTATTTTTCACCTTTCTACTGTTTCTATAGGTCAAAACGAGTGTGAAAGCAAGAAAGATATGTTGTGCAAACATTAAATTTTCCGTAAGTTAGGTTAGGTTAGGTTACCTTCCAGTAATTTCATGTTTTATTATTATTTCAGACAAGTTTGATTTTTTTTTTCGCTTAATATTTGCTGTGTTTCTGAACATCTAAATGGATAGTTTTTTTCTGTGCAAATGTCAAAAAATTGTGTTTCTTTAAATTATCAAACATTATCATTATCAAGCACGTTACAAGTTTATGTAAGTCACTCTCACTCTGCAATCAGAACTGTATCATCTGCAAAAAGAATTGTATTCAACAACCATTTGCCACCATTTACATACATTTCCACTTCACCATCTCCAATTGTTGCTTTCATTTCTCTTATTACTCCGTCCATGTATAAGTTAAAAAGTCATGAGGACACCTCCTTGAATTTCACTCTTTCACTCATTTCTCCATTTACCCTGACACACGCCATTGCATCCTTATAGACAGCTTTTACACCCTTCAATAGCTTCCCACCAACACCATACACCTTCAGTACCTCCCACATTGCCTTCCAATCAACTCTTGTCATATGCCTTCTCAAGATCCATGAATGCTGCATACACTTTCTTCCTCTTCGATAGCATTTTCTCAATGTCAATCCTGAGTGAAAAAATCTGATCCACACATCCCCTACCTTTCATGAAACCTCCCTGTTCTTCACTGATCCTATTCTCTGTAATCTTCTGCACTCTTCCAATCACAATTTTTCCGTAAACTTTTCCAGCTATACTCAAAAGACTTATACCTCTATAATTGCCACATTAATTTATATTACCCTTCCCTTTGTATACTGGGATAATGATGGCCTTTGTCACCTAGTACCCTACCCTCATCCCATGCTAACCCACATATTCTATGCATCCATTCCACCACAGTATCTCCACCATACTTTAACATCTCCGCTGTAATCCCATCCACTCCTGCTGCCTTTCCATTCTTCAAAATTTTAATTGCTTTCTTCACTTCCTCTCTTTTTATTTTCTCTTGCTCATGTACTCTCATCACCACCGATCATTCCCATGCATGTCACAATTGCCTCGTCTTCACTGTTTAAATTAATCAAATTTTCGAAATGCTCCCTCCACCTTCCTTTCTCATCCACATTTCTCTTAACATTCTTCCATCCACATCTTTTACCTCATTACCTTTATCTCTCCCTTTTATTTATCTTTCTCTCTCATCCTTAACTTCCTCCTATAGTAGTTTATTTACTTTGGCCGCTGCCGTCCACCCATCACGACGCCCCGCCATCACGTCATCCCGACATCAACGACACAACACCTTCATCATGGCTTTAGACTCGATTCCTCCACCTGCCAAGAAATTAAGAAAGCCTAATTGGACGATGGACGAGAATCTTCTCCTTGTCCAGCTCTTACAACAGCGGAAGATGGTGGTGGTGAATGGAACATTTTCACCCTTCCTTAATAAGAAGGATAAAGTGGTGGCATGGAAGGCGATTGTTGCCTCCATCAATTCCTCCTTCTCACATGTGATAAGGACCGTACAAGAATGTGAGACACGCTGGTTTACCTTGTTATCCAAGACGAGAAGAAAACTCGGTGCCATGAATGAGGAAAACACTCAGTCAGGTAAGCCTCATTTTCATGAACTTTTTGGTAAATATTTGGCTAATATTTAGAAAATGACTGTCTGGATTCAAATATTTTTCACCTTTCTACTGTTTCCATACGTAAGTCATAACGAGTTTAAAAGTAACAATGAAATGTTGTGCAAACATTAAATTTTCCATAGGCTAGGTTAGCTGAATTTAGTTTAGGGGTTAGGTTAAGTTGGTTTGAGAGCTAGGCTAGGTTATGTTAGTTTAATGGTTTGATTAGGTTATTATTTGATGTTTTTACAAATGGAGTGTTTTTTCCAGTTAAAACTTAAAAAAGGAAATTTTTAGAAATTTTTCGAATTGAAAACCCCCAACTTTTTTGAGGTTTGCACAGGAAAAAACTATCTCCATTCGGAAAAGCATCACATACTGAACTAAAAAAAATCGAACTTGTCTGAAAATCTTGCAACAGTCATAAAGTAGATGTTTACCAAATATTTTCATGTCATTTACTATTTTTGGTGGTTTTTTCGGTACCTAGAACTGTCGCCTATAGGAATTCTGGTTAATATTCCGCAGGAGTTGGTGGGTTCCACAGGCCTTCCAACTTACTTTTTCTCTATTATTTTTGGCTCGGTATTATGTGCAGGAGTTATTCACTTGCCGAAACCAAAAATATAGCACTTATTTTCATATAATTATAGCTATAATAGGTTACGTTTAGGTTTGGTTAGGTTACATATAGGTTTGGTTAGGTTAGATTTGTTATTTTTAGGTTTGGGTTAGGTTTTGTAGAGTTATTGGTATTTTGGTACTTTCAACCAGTAATTGAGTACGAGGTTAAAAGTGCTCTTTTCCAATGTATTTTGATGTGTTAAGAATGATGGACACATTCAGTATCGTCGGAAATGCATATTTTTCCAGTTATCCCTGCTTTTGGTTAGGCTACTCAACCAACGTCCAGGTTAGGTTAGTGAACTAGCGGGAGGTCTTGGGGGGCACAGCCCCCCCAGTTATGTCAGGTTACGTAACCAATGTCCATCTATTGTATTAAACTGCAGTTTTACCATTGTAGTTAAAAATTTAACTAGGAATAGGTAGTAATTCCCGTAGATTTTATCGGTTATATATTTATATGCATTTTCGGCCTTATGTCATCCCATAGAATGTTTACCGGATATATTTTAAGTCATCCACATAATATACTATCAGTACAAAACTCTTCCACTTTCCCTGCCCAAACATGATCTTGATATTACAGTACCCAATGTATACATTTAATAGGCTTTTACTTTTGTTTCTGCATTCAGGAATTAAACAACAGCAATACATTGGACTTTTCAATGGCACATTTTGCATTTTAAGTTGGGAATTTCGTCGAATTTCACTGAAGCCATAATAACCTAACTGTTTCCTCCGGACTAAATTTAATATTTAGGTACATTTTTGATTGAATTATTCAGTTCCATATCCAGAATACTCAAAATGACCTCATCCACATAATGAAATAGAGCAAGAAATTATTATCTTGAGGATGCCTTAAGCTTAAATAATGCCAAATATGTAGTTTCAGCCCATACGTAATTGTTATTGACGGAATGATTATGCTTCAGCTATAATAATATATCTTAGGTTAGTTATAGTGTACCGAACTTAAAAAACATGGAAAGAAAACATATGGGTAGACTTGTAGGTATATTAATGCTGCATTTTCCTTTTTTTGTTTCTTTTAGGAGCTGGTGGACTAACAGCACCTCCCCTCAATCCCGTAGAATTGATAATACAGGAAATTCTTGGAGGAAAGACTATCCTTCACTGCACCGTAAAGGATCTGGTCCAGTGAGTATATTATATAGCTATGTACTCATATTTGTAGTTGATACTTGAGAATCACATGAAGAATCCTGCCTGCCCCCACCCCTGGCAAGCTAAACCTTCCTCCCAAGTCAAGGATACCCTCATAATTTATTTCTTAACTATAAAGTGACCAATAGTATTACAGTAAACCCTGGATATATCAAACTAATTGGGGGGGAAACCTGGGTTGATAAAGCCCAAAATTTTATATATCCGATGACTGGTCGCCATTCGACCAAATTTCCACATATACCAAACTTGAGTTAGAATTCCCTTTCACGAATACATACCATCCTAGACAAATTGCGCATTACAATAAACTGCGTTAGACGAGGATAAACTATTACCGTGGTTTTTAAGTACAAACTGAAGTCTTTTTGGCATAGAATGTGCAACAGTACGTAAATACTCTAAAAGTAAATAGTACTCGTTTTACCCAGATGGATGCTGTGTTTTTGGATATGTTTAGACATCTCCCCATCTCTGCTAGAGACACGCCCTATCATGGAGTGTCACAATTATTGCTTCACCATGGACAAGTGTACTTTCCCCAAGGTCAGTAAGTTGTGGCATACACATGCGAATAAAATTGTGTGCGAAACAGTGCAAAAAAGGGGAGAGACAGAGAGAGCGAACGAAAACACCTCCTAGTGAGAAGTGTGTTGGATGTCTGACAGCGTGGTTTTGACGGAGAGTTAACAACACTTTGTAGAATTGCCGTAAGTTCCTAGAAACTCAATCGTATGTTCAATCATTAACATTAACTGATGAAGTTATGGCAAAAAAAAATGCTATTTTCACCGTCGTCCTAATTTCATCCGCGGGCACTGTACATAACTCACCCCATCATACGTTGCATTTAGAATATCTACGTTCAGAACAAATCAGACACTAACATTTTGCTTTCCTTGTCAGAAATATTGAACATCTATGCCAGTCAGTAATGCCTGGGAAACTGCAAGCATCACCACAGGCATCATCTAGGTCCATCCACATCTTTGAAGACCCAGCTACCACACAACCCATCGCTGTACATGAGGAGACACCTGTGGTCTTTTGTGCACAGGATGAGGCTGACTTATTAGGGACACCAACAGCAACAACTATGGTAAATTTACGTTCAACATGCCCAGAAGCCAATCCCAGGCCTTCTCCCCCTTTTCTACGTGGCAGCTGATTGGTGCATTCCTTGTTTCATCACTACCAATCACAATATCCTCACTACTAAACAGCGCGTGACCATTGGGCAGAGCAATCTTCACTATAAAGGGTGTAGTGAAGATTGTAGTCGGATTGTTGGGCGGATTTATGGCCAAATTAACTGAAAAAAAAGTATTTCAGTTTTTATATTATGAGTATTTAAATACTCATTAAATTATTTAAATACATGAAAACCAATGTATTTATAAATACAGTTCTAAATACACAAATGTATTTATATACGTATTTACATACAAATGCTTTTAAATACTGCCCAGCTCTAGCCACTTAATCATTTATATTTGCAGGACACTTCACTTCGCATCACTAGTGCTGTGACTCAAAGCCAACAAGAGTTAGCTGTCATCTGTGGTAGTAAATCTGGTAAATCCCCTGTGGATGATGTTAGGAACGGGAAAAAATCGAAACAAAGTCAGGTATGTGTGATTATCATCTTCATCTATACTATTCTATATCATGCCTAATTGATTGCAACAAAAAGTCAATCTGATGAAAATGTCCATATCAGGTCAAAATCATTTAAGGATGTAAACTATATAATTATACTGTAGGAAATTACACTTTACCACCAGAGATAACTGAAAAATTCCAAATATAAAATGTTGGTAAAAATAGAAGCAAAATAAAGTTAACATGAAGTTAAATTAGAATTCTTAAGTAGCGTATAAAATAGGTTGGCGGTACTGAGTCATGAACATAATGTGAGAAAAGAACACAAAGGAGATACTAAGGGGTTAAGATTCGTTTTATCGCCCCTGCCATATCTTGCTTCCTACCTGATGAATGACTAATCTTTTGTCATACACGTCTTCTACTAACCTTCAAACCTCTTGGCAAGCTGTTATTTTGGAAAAAATCACTGACAAAAATGATCTGATAAGAATAAAGAGGTCCAACTCCGCCGTCGCCACCAGCACAGTCAGAGACTGCGGACTAAGCCCTCCCTTACGTACAGCAGCCAGGCTAGGTTAAGGTTAAGGTTAGGTTTAGGTTTAATTTCAAATAAAGCTAACCTTAATCTAATCTTAACCTAACCAACCCTGGTCGCTGTCCGTGAGGGAGTGATGTGAGAGGCGTCCATCCCGCGGTCTAGACTGCGCTGATGGCGACGGCGGAGTTGCACCTTATTTATTCTTATTGTATAATTTTTTTCAGTGATTTTGACCAAACTAACAGGTTGCCAAGAGGTTTGAAAGTTATAAGAAGACGTACATGACAAAAAGTTTAGTCCTTCATAAGGTAGTAAGCGAGATAAGGCAGGGGCGATAAAACGAATGCAGATAATGAATTAGGATATTAGTCTAGTATAAGGACCGAAAAGTAATGAAGATGTGTTAGTATCCCAGTGAAATAGACATGGGAAGAGTTGACTACGGTAGGAGAAAGTAAGAGGTCCTATAAATGAAGCGACTACCTACGGTAGGTAGCGACAAAGCTCACAAGAAGAAGAAGAATTATGTTATATGATGTATTTATTGTTAAGTAACAGGAACTACCACGTGTGGGTTTCACGGCTTCTTGTAGCTTCCTTAATTCTTATGCAAAGCCATATTGAAAGAGACTAGAGGTGAGTTTAGCAGATCAGTATAGGTGTCTTGCACGTGACGTCACAGCCCTTGTTGTGGCTGCGACAGGCGCGGGAGATGCCAGCTGGAGGACCAACAAACTCCACTTGCCGCCCGTGTTTGCCAGCTTATGGTAATTTTCCCTTACCAAATATATGTTTATCAGTATAAAAGATATACTGTTATCTTCGGAAATGCTTGTTCTATAATATTATCAAATAAAAAACCGTAAAACACACTAAATAAAGGCCATTATGAGACTCAAGAAATATGCATGAACTTAATATTCACCAACTCCAACTCTCATTTAATATTTTGCTCGAAAACTTTTTACATAGACAATATCAATAGAAGCGGAATTTCATTAGCTTTCCATTGATATATTTCGTTTTCTGATAAATGAATTAGAACCATGCATGAATTAGCGTTAACTAAATAAATAACATGAAATCGGGTAATTTTTCCCGATTGATGGTGTTATTTATTTAGTTTAACGCTAATTTATGCATGCTGCTAATTAATTTATCAGAAAACTAAATATATTAATGGAAAGCTAATGAAATTCCGCTTCTATTGATATTCTCCATGTAAAGAGTTTTTTCGCAAAGTATTAAATGGCGAAGAGTTTAAGCGAATTTCATATTCAAGTTCATGCATATTTCTTGAGTCTCATAATGACATTTCTTAAGTGTGTTTAAGGTTTTTTATTTGATATTATAGAACAAACATTTCCGAAGATGACAGTATACCTTTTATACTAATAAACATCTATTTAGTAGGGGGAAATTACCATAAGCTGGCAAACACGGACACAAGTGGACTTTGTTGGTCCTCCAGCTCGCTCCGACGGGCGGCATTTGGCTTGAAGCCGCTAGATCGTGACGTCAGTGCAAGGCACCTATTGCCAACCGCAGGGCGATTTAGCATTTCATAGCATGGCTTATAGGGCCAGGGTCATAGAGATGACTCTGATATGACCCTCGTAGGGCCTACGGCGATTTTAGAGAAACTGAGCAAAACTTTTACAAATGTCGATTTTCATCCTGAATTGTAGGTTGAAGACATTTTAGGGGTTGGCAGACCTGTCTTGGCTTCGTAGTGCATTGTGGGACCATAACATAATGGCGGCTGGACCATGTAAACAACGTTGATAGTATTTTAGTTTTCGGAGTTTTTTCCGATATGAGGAAGTGTAGTATACATCTTTGTGGTTGTACAAGTACGAGTCATCCTGATTTATGTTTCTACCGTCTGCCAATTCAAGAATACAGAAGTGAACAGTGGCTGAAACTCATAACATTAGATAGACCATATAGCTCACAGAGGTCTATTTTAGTTTGTGGTTTGCATTTTCCCGGCGGTGGAAAGACGGCAAAATATGACCAGCCCACAATATTACCGTGTTCAGAGGAGTGGCCTACAGTGATTGCTCACTACAGAAACAAACGTGCTAGCCTCTTGACATCCGCCGCTAGCTGGGGCCAACCAGAGACACACGATCCCACACCGTGTTCATCCCAAAGTGTGGACGGTTTGCCTAGCCAGCTTCAAGGCACCGAGACATGGCAAGGAGAATGTGTTGACAAGGAGTCTGGCAGTCCATTGCCCACACCTTTTAAGCGTCGGTCCGAGGTACGTCTAATGATAATATCAAATACAAGTGACCTCAGATCTTGAAAACATATAAAGGATGGATTCTCCAACAAGAGTTTCACACAAAGCATATTACTGGGTACTAAAAACTAAACTGATGCAAACTGCAGTCCTCCAAGATCACGCATTCATGCAGAGAAAAGTGTCCAAAACTTGAATGTTTTAACAGAATTAATGATACTCCGTAATTATCCAAGTAAGGATCGTCCAGTCAGGTTTATTTGACATATTGGTATTATCTTACACTAGGACCATAGCACTACACAATTGGGAGTATGCTTTATGTTTACCTTATAGGATTCTAATAGACTTTCTCTGAGTTTCCTGTCGCAATTCAATAGTTTCGGAGATATAGAAGATTTTAGGGGGAAGGAGGAATACTTCTATGGTTATGAGATACCGTGAAAGATAAGGTTAAGTTACATTCAGGTTAGGTTAGATTTGGGGTAAATTTACAGTTTAGGTCATCCCGCGATTTTGAGGTCAAAACTTATGTTTTCTTATATAGTATTGCTGTGTTTTGAATTAATCTGGCTCTCGTTTTTGTGGGAAATAAATTTTTGTTCACGGGTGTATGGGGTGCCCGCCCCACCCTGCAAACTTTGCTCCGCTTCGCACTGCTGTACTATTGATTATTTTTTCTTTTTTCTGATATCTGTTACTAAAGCAAACCCCCCACCTTTAACCTAATCTGAATAAACCTAACTTAACCGTTTCTGGCTGTAATAACTCTAAATTTTCAGTATTATATGTAGCTATTGCCATTATTATTCAATTACACCATGGGAAATGGGGTTCAAAAGACTCAGAATGAGGAGAACTACACGATGAGATGGTTTACTGTCTTTTCGCCCACATTTCAGTTCGCCTAAATCTAGAGTTGTTTCGCCCACACTAAAGTTAGTTTGCCAACAAGTATTATTCAATACACAAATCATGTAGTAATAACTATAGAAACCTGATAAAAACATAAGAACATTAAAACTTAAGAACTCATTATGTTCATTCGAAATACTTATTCCACAAAAAAGTATTAATTTCCACACCTTATTTCGCTAAAAACACAACTTTCGTAAATAGCGCGGAGAAAAAATCTGCCCTATCCCATCCGTGGCGCGAAATTTGCTGATGACGCCATTGAGAGGCGACAAACTGCATCACACAGCCTGCCTCTCCCCCGGCGCAAACACCTTCTCCACACATTTATTGTGGCCGTATTGGTCGGGAACGGGTGCTAAGCCTCTGGAATGGAACAGCGTTCTTACTGCACCCATAAAGGATGCATGTATTTACCATATCGCAAGTTTTTTTTATCAGAAACCCCTACAATTCTTCAAGTACTATATTTATTTCTGTGTTCACGTGCATTTGTATTACCGCGGGGGGAGGAGGCTGCCTCGGGTGAAGTTACCGAGCCATGGTGCGTCATCTGCAAGTGTGCAGGAGCGTTTTGGAAGCTCGGGGAATTTACAGTTTTTGATTGCGAATTAATTAAAAACAGGTGACTGGATGCAAAACGTGACAACATATTGTTGATATAGCTACTCGATAGTGGCTATATTTTTAATGCATTAAATCAGGAATGATGAAATGGTCTGGACGATTACTCGAACATCGACATGTGAGCAAAATGACCGGATACCGATGATAGGTTATAATTGCCAGGCTCAAGAATGACCTAAACCGTGATAATACTAATTAGGTTTAGGAATCAGGGGGGAAATGACCAAAAAAACAAAAATATATTTTTACACTCGAGTTTGCCAAACTAGGATTTTCCCCTCAGTTTTGCTAAACTTGGATTTTCCCCTCAGTTTTGCTAAACTTTTGGATTTTCCCCCCAGTTTTGCTAAACTTGGATTTTCCCCTCAGTTTTGCTAAACTTTTGGATTTTCGGTGATTTTGGCCGTTTTCTGAGAGGTTTTATGGTGGTTTCCCCCTTGATTAGTATGCTTAGGTTAGATTACAACAGGTGAATCTGCGAATTTAGTCTCCACCCAAAAACCCTGCATTCCCACCAGGTCCCCAAGATCGTAAGAGGGTGGGGAGTAGAAGCAAACAGAAGCATTTACACGGTTTTTATGGTGATTTCGTGTGAAACACATAAAAGCACGTCTGAATATCATAGTTTTGACCACCAAATGGATTATGGTCCCAGTGTAAAATTTTACCAACCTTTTGCTGACATTCAGGAGCCATATTCAGCCATTTTGGCAGCCACATGGTTTGTTTACAAACTAGACAAGGAAACTTGTTGTACACTGCTCTGGCAGCAAGTATAAGAATATGGTTATATTTGTTCATTAATGTATTACTCTAAATTTCTACCATGATGTAATGCTACAGTATATTGATTAGGCTAAATGAGACTTACCGAATCGGGAATTTTATGTAGAAGTAGATTTTATGGAAAAAATAGTTACTATTGTACGCATATTTTCATTTTCTATACATCCTAGACACCAATGTCACATTTTTTAAATGAATTTTAATTATCTTTTGATTAAAAAAAAAAATATTTATAGAAGCATGTAAAAAAACTAACGTTACGTCGTTTCCGTTCACACACCGAACATTACCACCTTTAACCTGCCCACTCTGCTCAGTCTGCTGACCGCCGCTGCCGGCAGCCGACTACAGACAGAACGGGGAAAGAACGGAGATGATAACAGTAGTGAAACGTGAAATAGGAATAAACAGTTGCAAGGAGATAATGGAAGGGAGGCAGAAAAATGGTGATTGAATTTCGCTGGGACTAAGTATTATTGATAAAATAAATAGTGAAACAAAGAGCGTGTTAAAGTTTTCTTTAAAGACGTCCGCGCGTCTCGCCAGAAGTGAATTTGAAGCGCCACTTCGAGGGGCCACTTCGAGGGACCACTGTCTATTTGAGTGAGATTCACAGGCTCTAACTGAATCATAAAACTCAGTGCAATTGCCCATTATTATTGTCCCTTGGCTTGAAGCAAAGGCCACCCACCGCACACCAGAAGCTACATGAGCCAAGATACGAGTGTGTTGGCTATTAATTCCAAACTGAATAACCACTGCAGCAATTTAAAGACACGTAGCACACATACGTAGCGTAGCGCGCATAGCTTCTGGTTTGTGGCAGCCTTCTAGGCCTCCGTGATCTAACTGAATTTGCTGGGTATATGCAAGGTGTTTATGAGTAATTATCTGCACAATAAGTGTTAAAAACATGCATTTTTTTTAGTTTTTCTTTCTTATTTAGGATTATTTTGAAATATCTTGTTTGAAGAAGTGAAGGGGGGGGGGGGGGGCAATGGAGGCAACGACCAGTTACTAAAGGGGGCGTGCTGGTAAAAAAGGTTAAGAAACTATGGTCTAGAGTGCTCTAGAGTAGAGCTGACCAACTCTCTCACATGGAATAGTCTCTGAATTGGTTCCTCTGCAAGAGTGACATCTTAGCCTCATCCTTACACATGGTCGTGGACTGGTTTAGGTAAAGAGTGGTGGTGGTGGTGGTATGCTTTCCAGACAATAGTGGAATAGCGAAGGAGGGCGAGCATGGCTGCATGTTTTTATGTGCCATCTGCCACTTGAACCAGTCCCACCTGCCTCTGTCTAATCTAGCTCATTTGTGTAATGTTTTCCCTTTCGTTACCAGAGATTGTATGTGGCGTTACAAGACTGGATTTACATTACGAGATTATAGATGGCATTAGTAGATTGTACGGGGAGATGGTCCTAGAGATTTTGTCTTGCCCTCTGAAAAAATCTGGATTTCCCACGAGTCCTCCGAGATCATTTTGAGGGAAATGGCTATTTGCAGCGGGGAAAATATGTTAATTAAAATAAAAATAAAAATATGTTAGAAATTATTGAAGGAATGAAAAATTTGTTTAGAAGTTCTAAAGACAAAAACGCAAAGATTATGTATCCATGTATTCATATGATCTTTTAAACCTCAACATGAAAAGGGGGAAAATTAACAAGTATGCAAAAGCCAGCCTGGGAGAAGAAAAACATGGGAGTAGTACCATTACGAAGGCAAAACTCACGACTGAACAACTGAATGAACAAAAACACTTGGCTGATGACTGTCTATTCCTGGATGCCGGTGATTGAGACCACAGCGGAAAGAGAGAGAGAGACCCGAGTGATGGCTTGGTCCCTGTGATGACGTTGCTAGATGTAGTGTAAAAAAAACTTCCACAGCAGTCACATTCTTTCCTTCTCATCAATTTCTATTTTTTATGTGATTTTTTTATATATCTGGTTCCACATTGCTAAGAACATAAGAAAATAAGTAAGCTACAAGAGGCCGTGAGACCTACACGAGGTAGTTCCTGTATGTAATGTATGATTCATCAGAAGGAGATGCGTTGCTGCTGTATTGTGCCAGGATGCATTGGAAACTATCCGTCTGGACCCGAAGTGGCCGTGTTCTCATTTCCTAGAGGCAAGGACATGAGGGCCTTATGGGTCCAGGCCATAACACATTATGATTTCACACCAGACCAGTACAGCAAAGTAAGTGCTTCATTTATTCTACTCTTGATTATCTGCATCAGTATCTTGATACAGATATCATTAAGTAGATTTTAAGTACTATGAGTGTAGACTTTTAAGATGCTTTACCATAACAGTGAATATGCTTCTTTCACTTGTCTTACATTTACTGGCCTGCATATTTACACCTGCTTGTACCTGTTCTTTTTTTTTACATTTTGCACTCACATTTCTAGTGATTTATGTCGTAGTTGTATACATAGCACAATATTTAGGTAACAAGTACACCTTATACCAGCGGTCGGCAACGTGCGGCTCCGGAACCGCATGCGGCTCTTTCAAGAGACCTGTGCTGCTCCTGCCACCTATACTTAAAATTGTCCAAATTATCGTAAAAAAAAAAAAAAATAAGAGATAAAATACTGGCATAGAAAGCCGCAATATAATAGTGTATGTAACCTAGGTCCTAGGTCTCTAGGAAAATATTGGGATGAATTCTTGTACTTATTAACTTGTACTTGTTCCTAATTTCCATTCATAATTTACACTGCGGCTCCATCAGCACTGCTTTTCTGCCATGTTTGAAGAAACTGGCTCTTCTCGAATTCTGGGTTGCCGACCTCTGCCTTATACCCATTGATTGATGTCCATTGGTAACTTTACATGTGTACAGTAAACCCTCTCTAATTTGAATTAGTTGGAGAGAGACCAGGGTTGAATTAGACAAAAGTCTGAATTAGACAATGGTAACTAGCCCTCCACACAATAAGAACTCACTAAAACATGCCAAACCAGCACATATTGTAGTACTTGTACTCACCAAAACATGGCTGATACTGAAGTCTTGACAAAGTAATCCATTTCAAGGCTAGAGAGGCAACAAAAGAACACATTGTATGAGCAAGCACTCTGCGGGGAGATGTTGCCAGGAGGAAAGCGCGCAAAAGACTCAAGTCAGCCGCAGCCCGCATGGGAGAGCTCGGACTCGCACTAGTAAGGCCCGGACAATTCAAATTTGAGTTTGGATTATGGACATTTTTTGAAAATTTTGAACTGAACCTGAAACAGGTCGGATTATCCGAAGTTCTAATTATACGGGTTTGAATTAGAGAGTGTTTACTGTATTACGTTATGAACATTTTGCAAAGCACAAGTACAATTTCAAGGATGGCACAAGAAAGTCTCTAAGAAAGACTTCTATTTAATAGTCTCTGTATATTTAAAGTTACTTTTCCCTAATTAACATCAGAATCTAGGTACAGCCAGTGGTGCTGTACCACTTCTAGTTCTGATTGCTGTGAAATGGGAACACAGCAGTCAGCAGTGTAAAGAAGTGTCATGAATGACTTTATGAACTTGAAGCTTTACTTGAGCTACTCTTTTCACAAAAGAAAGCCAATTCAACAGCTTGCAGTGAAAATTATCAAAATTGGGTTGTGGGAGTTTCAGTACAGAGGAGATTAATTTGTTTATACGTATCTATAAGAGTTTACTCTTAGTTTTCTAGCTTAATCTCAATCCAGAACACTTAACGGGAACATACTTCCAAAGTGACACTGTACCAATGCATTGGCCAACACCTATTAGTTTGTATATCACAATCATGGCAAGATCCACACCAGTATAATGGGGCTATTTACACCACTTTTCAGGTATGTGAACTACATTTTCCAGCCAAGGACATTGTGAGGGAAACATCCTACCTTTGTAAAAAGACTGGAAACAGGCTTAAAGGCAAACTATATAGGCCGTGTCTGCGCTATGGGGTTGTCCCTCGTTAATGCCAAACCGCACCGGCCTGTCATCTACGAGATCCTTCCTTATAAACCCAATCCAGCAGAAGAAGATTCTACTGGAAGGGTGTAACCTCAACCCTGCTTGGACGTCGAACGTCTTTAGCAAGGTGACGTACAAACAACAAGAGGGAATTTCATAGCATTTAATGACTTTTAGGGGAATTTTCAGGTTACTTCAGCATATATGTAACAGATGATATCAATAAATTTGTTTCATATTATACTATACTTTGAAGGTTACTGCTGCTATGTTATTTTCAGCATAATGAAATGTACTAGTTGCAAGAATTTGATAACTAAAGCCGAGAATATTGATCACTCGCTAATACAACATTTGGACACAACAAAGAAACCACAATTACAGTATACAAACTATATGCTCAGTGATTGATCATGAAAGCCTTGCCTGGGCCTCTAACCTGACTGACTCATATCATGACACCCTACCGAGGCAGAGGTCCGAATATGAGAGGTTTTACTGTTGATAATAATAAGTTGTAGAGAAAGGTGAACAAGATGGGAGGTGCGACTGGTATACCAGAGTTGTGTAAACTCTTGATTCATTGTTTCTTTATCAAGTCCTGTGGATGTGGTCTTGGCCCTCTGTATGTGCGTATGATCTTGGAGGATCCTAACAGTTTGCAAAAGACATATAAAAGAGATGAAGGGGGTGTACTGTTAACCTTTTCCTAAGGTTTTGTATCTAACTAAACATGAAAAACGTGCATATACCTGTGTGTAATGGATACTATTCATCAACTTTCAGGATTCCCGGCTGTACTTTAAGAATCAACATACTGATCATTGGCTAGAGTTTCATCATAAAACACCCGTCCTCTCGTGCATGGGAACATACAATGGTAAGCAGAGAATTTCTTTAAAGATTTTTACTTTAATCTTTGTGTCCTAAAATTATCCTGCTATTTCTGGTAGTGCTTATGTTTTTGTGGCATCTGGGAGGTGCCAATGGTTATGGTCTCGGCTGCCAAAATTTTCCTTTATTTTTCAAATATGCTTATTTTCTCTTTCTTTCTCTGACTGATTAGAGATACAAAAAGTAGAAACAGCTAGCAACTCACCAAGCAATGCCTCCAGCTCTTCAACGAAAACTTCAGACACCGCGCTAAATGCAGCCACCAGTTCTGTAGAGGAAGATGATGAAGATAGTGACTATGAGGACCCAGCAGTGCTCCTGGCTGAAGGTAGGTGCTCTCCATGACAGCACATTTTTATTGTAAATTATGGTTTATAAATTCCCTTTTGAAATGTCAAATTTCCATCATTAAAGCTTTCTACCAGAATATATTATGAATTGGAGAAGCAAGCACAAGAAGAAAATACATGAGGTCCATACAGATGGAGAATAACTATATAGTAATATAGTAAATATAACAATCAAGGTATAGGCAATAGTATATGCAGAGTGTAAAATAAAGTTAAATTTAGTGGCTTTAGAAAGTAGAAGGATGGTGGATGAAAGTAACAAAGGAGTGACTGATTGATCCGAGAGATTCACCAGGTCATGATGTAATTACAGCATTCTAGTCTTTTTAATGGCTGTTTGCATTGTGCAAAGAAATGTAGAGGTAGGGATGATTTTTAAGGGGGCAGCAAAAATGTGTGGACCTTTTTTATCCTCATGCAACTCTTTTACCTGACCATTTTGCTGTATACGTAGGTTATTTTATCAGTACATCACAAAAATGCTAAAAAGGCCAAAAAAAGAAGTATGGTGCATAAAAGTACATTGGGTTTGCGATTTGCATATGTATAAAGTACGTGAATTTGAAACAAAGCGTATTCAGATTGATCATAAATTATTGAATTACACATAAGATTTGAAATGACTTGCAACACAATCTTAAAGTAATCGTCTGGACCATTTCATCATTCCTGATTTAATGCAATCAAATCATAGCCATTAACGAGTATATCAACAATACGTTGTCACTTTTTGTATCCAGTCAGCCGTTTTTAAATAATCCGCAATCAAAATCTGCAAATTCCCCGAGTTTTCAAAACACTCCTCAAGGTTTGCAGACGATGCGCTCAGGCTCGGTGACGTAGCATGAGGGAGGCTCCTCTTCCCGCGCTGATCAGAGAGGCACGTAAACATAGATAAATATAGTACTTGAAGATATTTGGGTGTTTCTGATGGATTTTTTTTGCTATATGCCACATGCATGCATCCTTTATGGGTGCAGCAAGACAGCTGTGCCTTTCGAGAAAAGTTTGCACACGGAAAGGAGTGGCGTGTGTAGGGTGATACACGCCTATAGTGTGTTGGGGCGAGCAGTTGTGTTGAGAAACGGTGTGTAGCGAGGGTACACAGCTGGTGAAAGACTGGGTGAGAGTGTGCAGCGCGACTAGTCGGCTACCCAGTGTGTGGGTTGGGACGACGAGTGTGAGGTGAGCCTGTGTACACGGGTGTGCTGGACAAGGGCGGCGCCCCCCCGTAAGACAGTGACTCAGTCCAACACCATACCAGACCAGGTGGCCCTGTTAGACAGGGACGCCAGGACTGGCAGCAGCGGTGGACCACCACGACTGTGAGGCTTTGCCTCTTAACAAGACCAAGTAAACCAAGTAAACCAGTTGTGGAGTGGGCATGCCCTGTGGTGGTGTGGCTGTCACACTTTCTGCCTTCCCGCCCGCATATTTTCCAACTCTATCAATCAATTAATCATTGGGGGCATACGCCGGGGGGCGCGTCGCCTCGCCCACCCTACGACGCCACTCCCGGGGTTCACCACGCGCGAGTTCCCATGCAGGCTCCTTTCCCATACCAAGCAGCTCTCGACAAGAAACATCAACTTGCCCCAGCAACTCCTCCACGCCGGATTGTCTCTTACAGATACAACCCGATGGGAAGGATCGGTTTCAGGGTAGCGTGCCACATGCCCATATAGCCGAAGTTGGCGCAAACGGACTATGCAGGTAATAGGCCTCGATTCAGTCTCACGGTGCAATCGCTGATTTGACACGTAATCATCCCAGCGATATCCCATGATTCTGCGAAGACACTTATTACCAAAGGCATTGATTCGTCTCTTCAAGTCACTATTTAGTGTCCATGTCTCACAACCATAGAGTAAGACAGGGATCACAAGCGACTTGAAGATCCGGATCTTTGTTCTCTTGCACAGGTACCGACAACGCCAAATACTCCCGCTGAGCGAGTCCATAACACCGTGGGCTATGCCAATCCGCCGTAAGACTTCTTGACGTGACCCGCCGTCATTATGGACTGCGCTACCAAGGTATGTAAAACTTTCCAAGATCTCAATGTCCTCGCCACACGCATGAACAGACTGTACTGCTTCATCTAGTAAGTCTCCAAATACCTGGACCTTGGTCTTGAGCCAGGAGACCTCAAGTCCCAAAGGCTTTGCCTCCTCGTGCAGCGCCTCGAGAGCCATCACCAGGACCTCCAGCGACTCAGCAAAGATTACTGCATCATCGGCAAAAACAAGATCAGTGATCTTGGTGTTGCCGACGGATGCTCCACAATCACTTTGATCTACAACCTTGTCCAATACCCAGTCCATACAAGCGTTGAAAAGTGATGGGGCAAGGACGCACCCTTGCCTCACTCCTGTATTAACAGGAAAGAAGCTGGATACACCTGCCCCACACTTCACAGCACTCTCAGTCCCTGAATACAGACCAGTTATCAAACCAATAGTCCTTGCAGGAATCCCTCGAAGTCGCAGAAGATCCCAGAGTGACTCACGATGCATTGAGTCAAACGCCTTCTTGAGATCAACATAGGCTGCAAGCATCCCCTGTCGAAACTCACGTCGGCGTTCCACCAGGACACGAAGCGCTAGGATACGGTCCGTTGTTGACTTACCAGGCGTGAACCCAGACTGCTGAGGTCTCTGATGCTTCACCAGATGACTGCGAATTCGTGTCAGCAATAGATGGGCAAGCACCTTGCCTGGTACGCTGAGCAGTGTAATACCGCGGTAATTGTTGCAGTCCTGACGGTCCCCTTTCCCTTTCCAGATAGGGACGACCAGCCCCCTTTTCCAGTCAGGAGGAATGGTACCTGATTGCCACACGGCAGTCAGGACAGCATGCAACCCGCGGATCATGGCCTCACCCCCAGCTTTGAGGAGCTCCGCACTGATATTACAAACACCAGCTGCCTTTCCACCCTTCAACTTTGCTACAGCCTCTCTGATTTCGTCAAGAGAGGGTGCGGTTTCGTCAATGGGAGGATCGGCATCCAATGCCTGTAACCCAGTGGTGTGAAGCTCCTCAGTTGGAGGGTCCACCGTGAACAACTGCCCAAAGTACTCAGCCCAACGAGCCATCTGCCCATCCATGTCCAACACGAGGCGCCCATCTGCTGTTCGAATAGCACTCGCCCGAGAAGGAGACTTGGAACGGAGCTTCTTCAGGGCTCGGTAGGCGGGTCGGAGGTCATTAGCGTTCAAATGACCCTCGGCATCCTCAGCGAGACTCCTGACATACCTCTCCTTGTCTCTCCTCAGGAGGGTTCTAGTCCGGCGTGACAGAGCCCTGTGCTGGTCCCGGTTCCCAGCCAGCCTGGCAGCGCGACTCTCCTCGATTTTCTCCAGCGTCTCCGTTGAGACAAAACCACGCCTTGACCTCGGGCGCTCCCCAATACACTCCTTGGCAGCCTGTAGAGTTTCACGTTTGAAGGTATCCCACAGTTCTACAGGATCTCCGAGGGCACCGAGCACATCAAACCGATTTGAGACTGCCACCGCATACTCATGAGCACATGTCCAAGTCCTTCAGTTTCTCAAGATGAAACACAGTATGGTTACCTCTTGAGATTCTTCTGGACTTGACATGAAGCTTAAGTGTAGCAACAACAAGTCTGTGATCTGTTCCAAAGAACTCAGCACTCCGGTAAACCCTGCAGTTCTGGAGGATCCTCCAACGAGTACTAACGAGGATGTGGTCGATCTCCTTAGCTACCCCTCCGGCATTACTATACCATGTCCAGCGGTGCAGCTCTGGTCTCTGATACCAAGAACCTGCAATTCTCAACCTTCTGGACCTTGCAAAGTTCAGAAGCAGAGAACTGTTGGTGTTTCTGGTACCGGAGCCATGGGGACCAACACACAACTCGTAGCCATCTCTCACAGTGCCAGTAGTAGCATTGAAGTCACCCAAGACAATGAGTGTGTCCCAAGGAGGACACTGGTCTAATACAGAGTCGAGTTTGGCGTAGAACATCTTCTCTTCAGTTTTACGCATCTCGGTAGAAGCGTACACTGCAACAAGAGACAAGAAACCCAGAGTGTGTTTCATCCTCACCCGCATTATACGCTCATCAACCAGAGTAACCTCAACAACTGACGGTTGCAGTTTGCTGGAGACGCCTATAGCTACTCCCCGTACACGGTGACCATTGCTCATGCCGGACCAGTAGTAGGTGTAACCCCCACTGCTAGTCTCGCCACTGCCAGGCCTCCTCGTCTCAGAGAGTCCCACTATATCCACCCTCAGCCTACTGAGCTCGCCCGATAGGAGAGGTAGTCGATGATCGTCTGAGAGGCTCAGAACGTTCCACGAGCCCACACGACTCTATGCTGTAGTTAATGCTAGTATGTCTTCTTTCTATGTGGTTTCCGAGTAATGACGTTTGACTGTAGCTCCAAAACTAACCATAGGATTTTCTCGAAAGTACCTTCATTGTGACTCCCACACACACATGGTTTAACCTTATTTACCAATCCATGTTTTGGAGAAGTGCCAGGTCCTCCTGCTGAACCTCAGGCTCTGATAACACCTGTTCATCCACCTCGTACTCGGGCTCAAACATATAGGATCCCATGACAATCTGAGGTTCGTTTTCCTCATAGTATACGCGACCAGCGTCCTTTCTTTCGGTGTCAGATTGAGCATCGTACTCTAGATCTGTCACAGCGACAGATTCACTGTCTGACACCGAAGTACAATCGCTCATCATAACATTTGCCGACAGGTGTCAGACAGAGTGTCTGCGGGCGTCCCTGTTCTGACGTCATCAATAACAGTCGTAGCCCTGTTGGAGGGAAGTTTTTTTTCGCGCGCTTTTTACAAAAGTCGTGTTTTTACGGAAATAAGGCCTGGAAATCAATTATTTTTGGTGGATTAGGTGTTTTGAATGTACATTCAACATAATTCGGCAAAAAAAAATTGGGTCTGGACGATTACTTTAACCCTTTGAGGCCCAGAACGTAATTTCCATTGTAATTTGGGTACCATTAGATGATTTTTAGTGAATATAAGCAATATTTTATAGATATGACCTGTTTAGTATCCTTGTCCACTAACCAATTTGGTATATTCAGTTACTTTTCTTTATTTTATGGCTAACAACAGACAATTTTGTATAGCGAAGGAAGATCTGGGCGGGAAGGGGTTAAGCATAATCCATGAGCAGAAGATTCATGGTCTTGTGTTAGTGTCACCAGAGAGGAACATAGTGGGCTGCATTGCATGGCTTGCTGAATCCTACTCAGTTAACCTCTTCACGCCCAGATCCTTTGCTATAAAAAAAAGTGTCTGTTGTCGAGCCATAAAATTACGAGAAGTAGCTTAATATACCAAATTAGTTAGTGGACAAGGATACAAAACAGGTCATATCTATAAAATATTGCTTATAGTCACTAAAAATTGTTTAATGGTAGCCAAATTACGATGGAAATTACGTTCTGTGTCTCGAGGGGTTAAAAGGCATGTCTTACAAATCATGTCTCCAACTGCACCATGTTTAAGCATCCACTAGAAAGTAAGGCTAGTTGCACCAAAGGCACTATTGAACAGGTACAGTGCCTGTGTCTTGGAAATTTGGCAGTTTGATTACATAGTTCTTACTTTTTCAGTAGAATAATGTTGAATGTTTGTTCTATACCGTATCTAGTAGTGCAATTATTATTTTTAAAGCTTGCAAACATAATCTCTGCAGCAGTAGTGATAAGTAAGGAAACAAAACATGCTGCATTTTTTTTGTATCATGTATTGACTTTTTTCCCAGGTAAAACAAAGCAGTTGATGAAGCTTCTGCAGGGGTATAGGAAGGCGAACAGTATTTCATCAACATCAGAAAACCAATCATCTTCAAAAGAAAAGTAAGAGAATGTTCCTTTGTACCCAATATATCTGTCTTTATACTTGCAGTGTATCCATTGGAAGATTTGTTAACTTTCTTTTGCATCTGTTGTATCGTGTTGGTGAAATCAGATTTATTGTGATTTTTAATCTGCCTTAGTATGTATGTGCGTATGATATTTTTTTCTTAACAGTCCACCAAACACTTCCTTTTCTTGACTTACTAGAGAAACCTTGTATGTAGCATCTTCTCTCAAAAGTAAAGATCAGATCTTCAAATACAGGATACTTAGCACGTATATGTGAATGTAATTTGTCAGCAGGCAATTTCTTTGTATTAGTTCATACTTTGTATAGAGAAAGAATTTATAAAAACTACTGAAATATTATAATTAATATCTTTGTCTAGATCCATCATCAGATTGGCCACTTACTGGACATCTATGCAAGGACATTGCCATGCAAGGGTCGAACATTGATATGAAAGTCTAGTTTATAGTGAAGGATATAATGTAATTTCAAGTTTTGTTAAGACATTAAGCTACTAGGTTTCATAACCTCATTAATATTTTTTTTTCAGGAAATTCGCACACGTTTCCAAGGATGAGTCCGTGACACTACATGTCTCTGAGGAGGACACTGTAAGTTTCTATTAATCAAACTTTAAAAATTATTGTATTTGTAGCTTATAGTTGATTGATAATAATATATCACAGAAAAATAGGGATACTGTTTTTGAGATATTGTAAAAAGACTACATCTACTTTATATATTATGTAGAGCTGAGAGCCATACTACACATCCTTGACATTCACTGTATCAAGTATAGGCGTCCAGCCTCTGGCCCCTTTGCTTTTGGCTCAGTTCTTGCGGCTGGAACGTGGCAGCGAGCCACGTTCCAGCCAATTAACTCATTACGCTAATTACTCATTAAGGGCTTGTTCTACGCAAAAAGTTCGTTTCACAGACCCCCGTTGATTTTGACAGCACTACTGGCATGTTAAACTTCAGCTCAATCCGACAATATTTAGGAGTAGTTATTCACTTTTTGGCTTAAACTTTGTTCCACTCCCCTTACGCGAATGGGTCTTATGGTAAGTAGCAGCTCGCTTCGCTCGCTGCCAATTAATTATCATGACGGTGGCCACAGCAGAGAAGAGTCTTCACACCTTGCCTTATTCAAATACCAACTACTCCCTCCTCGCTAGTTCAACCAATTTGTATATGCTTTGAAATATGACCTATCTCTTGGTAGTCACTTTCTGGTCCATTGTGCAGATCGTCACACCAGTACCATTCTGTCTTTGGAATGTTGGGACACAAACTCAGGGCGAAATTGTTTGTGCACATATTACCTATGATGGCTGTAATACATGCCTGCTTTGCATCAGCTCTGGTGCCCTACACATAAAAAAAACACAGTAGAAAGTACTAGAAACACATGATGTTGATGCCCGCTCATGGTGAAATACCTCCTAGTATGAATGTAAGCTACAAATGAGGGACAAACGGCCGGCGCCTGGCACACCAACATCATCTGTTGAACACAGCCAACCCTGTGTGGAGAAAAGGTCACTGAGGTCCAGAAAGGAGCAACAAGAGTTTTGATGTTTAATTTTTTAGAATATTATAATTCTTTATGTTGTCTTACTATCTTTTCTCGTCACAAAAGTAACTTACTATGAAATACTGGCATGTGAAATTACGGTAAAAAGTACCCAGACAAATGGGCCCAGTACCTATTATCATTTATCCTATTGCTTTAATATTCTGCATGCCACAATTTCCCATCCCATGATAATGTCGTGGTATCGATAAATCGTGAGATGCAAAACTTTAATATAGATATTTACCTTGAACTCTTGTGGGATCACAGACCTAATTTTTTCACTAATCAATGATTAATTTTGTTTTCTTTTCTGTTCTAGTGGTCCCCATTACATTCCCAAGTCGATGATGAAGTGCCTGAGAGCTTGGTAATGCCTTCTTCAGTGAATGACAAGGTAACTTCACTGATTGATTGATGATCTTTGAGACATTCTCAAATGAAAGCTACATGAAATAGACCTCTCATCTGCACATAACCATCAGTTCATAAGATATGACAGGAAATTTACCATGCCACCTTTCACAACCTAGCCGGTTCTCTAGCCGACCATCTTGGTGAATACTTTTGATGGAAGGGGATTACTGCAAACTATTAGGCCATGGTGACATCCCTTTCCCTACCATTGACACACTAAGTCCCTCAAAGACTATTGGCGTATACACTTATTTACATGATCATCACATTATATTTCCCTGACTTCCACCTGTTCTTGAATCCTGGTATAAATTTTGCACAAATTCTTTAGCACCTCTACTAGCCACCAGTCTATGCTTAACTGTCTTAGTCACACACTCCTATCTCATGTCACGCTCCTCCCCAACCCTCTGCACACCCTGTCAAGCTCCTCTCACTGTCCAACGTGTCCTAATATCCTGCCCCCATCTTACTCCTGCCCGTTCCAGTTCCTTCCCTCATTTGTCCTCCCTTTCCCGACCTCCCTGTCTTGCGGACATTCTCCCGAAATCCCCCTCCTTCTCCCTGGAAAATTTAACCTCCTTCCTCCAACAAATCCACATCCTACATCTGATCTAACCATCCTACTGTAGCATTCCGTTCTTTCCCCTTCCCTCATCGTTTCACTATTATTCTTTAACCCCTCCCCTTTATATGCTTTGCCAGTGCCATATGACCTCTGATGTGCACATTCCCCTTTTTTGGCATTAAATCAATCCATTAACTGTCTTAGTATGTAGTACGCACCACACCATGTGCAGCTTATTGTATGTATTCATGATTTATAGATTATTAATTACATTTTTATTTATTTCAGACACAAATAACTGACCAACATCCCACCTATAAGAAAACTAAAACGAGATTACTTAAGCAAGACCCAGTGACAGTCAATATTGAAGGTGTAACGTTCATGAGCGTGTTCAATAGTTCTCAGGAAAATTTACTATCAAAGTACATCAAGACACAAAGACCCAAGAATAAAAAAGGCAAAAGGAAAGGTCTAATCAGAGAAGAAATTTGTAAATTGGTGTTTGATTTTTGTGTCAGTCGTAATATTCGGCGGCCACCCTTGTGGGATTATAAACAGGAAGCCGACATGGAATGGCTCAAAGGATTCTTGAGAAGGTATCCGTGCCATGAACAGAATCCCTTCTCCAGTGATGATGCTGATAATGGTGAAAACAATTTTGAAGGTTTTGAAGTGGAGCCAGACGAAACACTAGCACCTGTACTAATGCTCAGTACTGAAAGTGATGAAAAAGCGCTTCAGAGATTAGGGATCAGATGTGATCATGATTATGCTGTAAAACCAAAACAGTACGGTGATTTGTTCTTGAATGATAATTTTTCATTTTCATAAAGGGGGCATTAATCACATGTCAGTGGTGAAAACCCCCTTGTGTTGAAGTATTGTGCTGGGATTATGTGCTCAAAAGGCAGCAATTATCAGATGATGAAGAGGAAAAATTAATAAAGATTTTTGTAGAATTTGAAATATACCTACATTGGCATTCTTCTTCCTTTCTATTCTTATGGTTGATTCATATGTCCTCCAGAAACTCCCATTCAGGATGTCCTTGATAAAGACAATTTTCGAGGCACGTTATGAGAGATGCTCATGACAGAAATCATCTTTGTCTTTACTGACTAGTCTATTTTTTTTATTATGGTCAAAATGCACTAAGGAAGCCACGCCCCCTGCCTCCACCCCCTCTATTCTACGGGGCAGCTGATTGGTGCATTCCTCGTATCATCATCACCAATCACAATATCTTCACTACTTAACAGCGCGTGACCACTGGACAAAGCAATCTTCACTACAGAGGGATATTTTATTTTGTCACCCTCTGTAGTGAAGATTGCTCTGTCCAGTGGTCACGCGCTGTTAAGTAGTGAAGATATTGTGATTGGTGGTGATGATACGAGGAATGCACCAATCAGCTGACCCGTAGAATAGAAGGGGAGGCAGGGGGCGTGGCTTCCTTACTGCATTTTGACCATAATAAAAATAATAGACTATACAGGCACATGTATACATATGCAGTTTCACACCCTTATTTAACTTAATCTAAACTTATGTTAGATTATAATATGTATTCAAATTAAGCTGGAATATCATCTAAACAACTGAAGATATGTACTCGAATAAAGATCCACATAATATTCAACTCCAGCAAAATCAAACTCAATTATTTCTAGTAATACCCAAAACAAACAAACACCAAAAGTGGATAATTTATAATTTCACCCAACCAACGATTTTCTGATGCGCCTTATGTTTTTCTGGTGTGTTTTTATGTGTTTTGAATGAATCTGCTAACCGTTTCTGTCGCAATTTTTTTTTTAAGGTGAAGGTTAGGCAAAGGTAAGGTTAGGTTTAGGTTCATTTGGAAATACTTTGGAACTCATCCTTCCGGCTTTGACTGAAATGAACTACCGCACTGTATTGTATGCTTATTGTACTTAACATCTGAAAAGGTTCCAGCGTGCACTCAGCCTTGGTTAATCCACACGGCCGCTATGAAATATGAGGTGCCTCAAAAAATTCTAAGTCCAGTTAGGTTAGGTTAGGTATACTTTGTGGTTAAAGTTAGGTTAGGTATACTTTGTGATTAAGGTTAGGTTAGGTATACTTTGTGATTAAGGTTAGGTTAGGTATACTTTGTGATTAAGGTTAGGTATACTTTGTGGTTAAGGTTAGGTTAGGTATACTTTGTGGTTAAGGTTAGGTTAGGTATACTTTGTGGTTAAGGTTAGGTTAGGTATACTTTGTGGTTAAGGTTAGGTTAGGTATACTTTGTGGTTAAGGTTAGGTTAGATTTTTACATATAGTGACTTTGATGATTTTTTGGGGAGCCATAAATCACTTATATTTGCTTCCCCCACCCAAAAACCCCGTATTCCCGCCAGTTCCCCAGGCTTGTTGGCTATAGGGGGAAGAAAAAAAAGATAGGGGTGAAGGACTTCTTCCAAAGTTTTACCGTTCATTTTTTTTTTTTTTTTGTCTTTGCAACAACAACAAAAAATGCGACAGAAACGGTTAGCAGATTCATTCAATAGAAAAACATAAGGCGCATCAGAAAATCGTTGGTTGGGTGAAACTAAATTGACCACAAAAGTTTCAAAATGTGTATAAAGACGCATGAAAAACGGTGGTAGAGTTACGATAATTAAGAAGTACCTCCAAATGAGAGTCATATGAATGGCGTGGAATTTGCAGTGGCAGTTACTATAGTTCACATGAAGGAGTTAAAATTGTGGTAAATCCATATAGCTATGCCTCCCCAGACAAACCCAGTATGAAGACTTGGTTCAGGAAAACGATTCAATAAGTGTAAAAACCTTACCATATTGAATGAAAGACATCAGAAGAAAAACATTTAATACAAGTAGGTGGCAGGAGTCTTGAAAGAGCCGCGCATGCCACTCCGGAGCCGCAGGTTGCCGACCGCTGGCCTAGACCTCAAACTCAGATCTGTGGTGGCCGTGGCCTGCCCTTAGAAGCTTAAATCCGCCACTGCCCACTCATTCCTCTCACTCTCTTCCACTCTTTCTCTAATACCTTATGCTGCAGAAATATGAAGAAAAGCAACAAAATACAGCGTTGTTTGGCCAAAAATCTTCCTCTTCCTCTCCAGCTGCCTGCACAAACGTCCTGCCCCCTCGCCGGCTCGCTCTCGACTGTTGTTCGTACCAGTTTACTCAGTCAACGAACTCAACACTGGTTCGAAACTCTAAACATTTTCCTTATTTCCTGTCTTAAATGTTGATCCAGTATATGTGAGTTAGTAATAGTGTTGGTCTGACTATACCAACGTAGGCTACTATTACTAACTCACATATAGTACTAACATTGAAGACTTAGGTAACGTATTTTGTAGTATTTTTTAAAGTTTATATTGATAGGATTCGTTAGTCTTCGAACTCGTTACCAGTGTCGCAGAGGATTGTGGGTAGGATTTTTTTTTTTTTTTTTGCTACGTAGTTTGTAGGTTGTTAAAGGACTGGATTGCTTTGTTAGCAGTGGAGTAGCTAGGTAACTATCAATAGGGGACACAAGGCAAGCGGAGCTCAGGGTCACTCTGGTGCCACATAGAAGGGTGTAAGGGCCTATTACCACACATTTCTTGTACCATAAAGTTGACATGTAAAATGGTGTAAAATGAATCATGTGAGATACTAAAATTGTTGATGCAGTTCACAGCATCCTCCAAGGCAGTGTGAGAGAGCAGCAGCATTGCCTACACACACACTCTCATCATTAGCTACTAGCCATACAACCAGTGGCGTACCGAGGGGGGGGGCCATGCGGCCATGCCCCCCCCCCCCCCTTTGCAAAAAATAAATAATTAAATATATTTATTATAAATAAATAAATACATATATATATATATATATATATATCACAGACCATTATATCTACAGTGGTCTATGATATATATATATATATATATATTTTATTTTTTTTTGGCCCCCCCCCTTTTCAATTTTCTGGGTACGCCACTGCATACAACATACTGTGCAGGAATAACTGCGTGTGTTGTAAAATTCAATAAGCTTATCTAGAGGCTATAGTAAGTATCACTGGCTTGTGTTTGGAGTAAAGTCTGAGACTTTAGAGCTAAACTCTAGTGCCTTTCACTCCTGAAGACTGAAGCTATAAAAAAAAAATAGCTTCAGTCTTCAGTCTAGCATCCTTCAAAGTTTCTGTTACAAGTACTCTTTTGTTTTGAGAGGCGTAGAGTAAGGAGCGATCTGATAGAAGTTTTTAAGTGGATAAAGAGATACAATAAATGAGATGTAGGAAAAGTTCTTCTGGCTAGTAATCAGGGTAGAACAAGAAGTAACGGATTCAAGCTGGAAAAGCGTAGTTTAAAAAAGAAATAGGGAGAAACTGGTTCACAAATAGGGTGGTAAATTATTGGAATGGACTCAGTAGACAGGTAGTTAGTGCAGAATCTTTAGGGAGCTTTAAAAGGAGGCCAGATCATTTCATGGATGGGAATGAAAGGTGGATGTAGGTAGTGTTAAGTAACAGTAACTACCTCGTGTAGGTCTCACTGCCTTTTGTGCTTCCTTATGTTACCAAGAGGCCCTGAGGAGGGTCCAATGCAGGCTGTGATTAGTGTGTAGACGCACAGGTCACATGACATCGGAGTGTTTTGTGACCATTGTGTCATTGTGATCATTTCCCCACATCAATGTCGCATGTGCAGCACTTGAGATTACCAGGTATGTGTAATTTGAATAACAGAAAGTGTTATTTGACAGCCCTGCTTGACGAATGAGTGAATGAATAAATTCATATACAGTATGTATTAAACTATTTCTGTGAAAAGAAAATGCTACATTAATTATATAATGTGAATTATTTTATAACAATGCTTGTATCCTTCATGTATAAAATCCAAATTTATAATACAATTAAAATATTAATGTAATATATATTGTAAATGTTTACATCAGTCATTACTTTGAATATCTATGAAAAATAATTACAAAGATACACATACATACGAAACAGATAAAATATACATTTTCTAGACCTCTAGTAATCACTATAAAGTAACAAATTAAAAGAGAAAAATAGATGGATAAATTGTCATTGCCCAATCAATATCCAGTCACCAAATATGATAACATTTGATAGATTACAAAAAATGTTTACAATGCATTCGTGGTGGTGCCCGTGCCACGGCGGCCTTCAAGGTGCTGCGTTGTCTCGGGAGTTTCATCTTCTCTAGGCAGACTTCCTAGTATGAAAATATTTGTATTTGAGATGAAGTATGGCCTACACAACATAATTTTCCTTTCACTGTGCAATTTTATATATTCTTTACATAATTGTGATTCATGAAAACATTTCTGTGGTTTGATGTAAATATAAAGTAAGTAATATTGGTATGACTGGTTTCTCAAACAACAAAATTTCACATACTTTGATAAAGGATAAAATTTTTGTTCATAAAACCATTCCACATACGTACTTTGATAAAGGATAAAATTTCCTTTTATAAAACTTGAGTTTAAATTAGAAATAAAGGTGCCATTCTCAGTTTTCACAAACACAGAATTCCAACTCTCAGGGTGGGAAGTTACCTACACAACAATGTGAGGCGTCATTATTGCTTCTCGTTTATACTGTACTTATCAAATTATTGGGACGGTGCTCTATAACTAAATTCAATTAACTGATTAAGTTGTGCAATACATATACAGAATACTTCTAATATACCAATTAACATGCTTATGCACTGCCCAGTAGTTTTGTCAATGTAGTGAAATTCAAACTCCAAATAAAGTTTTGCTTTCAAAGGTTAATCCATTAAATTATAATTGTCATCTATTCTAGAAACTACATTCGCACTCATTGACAATATATGGATGTAAATCTCCAATGATTCTGGCACTGAGTTAACTTCCAAGGAACTCATCCAGTAAATGATTTTTCTAAATTGATTTATAGTAAAAACTGTCCTATGAAAAAATATCTTGCCACTTTCACCAAGCCACAGAAGTAAAGTGGTGTATACTAATCACATATTAAATCACTATACAAACATGACAAAAATACTATTGTCTTACCTCCTTTTAATATTGAATATCTTTGTTAAATGAAATATAGCAGTCTATATGCTAAATGAAAATGTAAAATATCCTGCACAACAGGAGGGCAACACAGCAAGGTACTTGAGGGCAGGTACAACATGTGCCAAGAACCTGTACGTTCTGTGATCACGGACAGAAGGATCTCAGGCATTCCAATACGCATTGCCTAAACACTGAACATTTTAATACCAAAGTAGAAAACTCAGATACTGTCATACATTTCAGAAAATAACTTTGTAAAATCTTCTAGTGCTTGATGAAATTAGAGCATAAATTTATATACCTTAACATCAAAATACAATTTTTTATAATTTATTTCATCATTTTGTACACAAAGAAATTTGTACCCTCAGTCATAAACTGACTTAGTATATATGTATCAGTCAGCCTAAACAGTCCACCCTATACTGTGTATATGAAATAAATATTAAGTAAAAAAGGCCTAAAACATGCATAGGACCAATTACCTAAATAAGAATCAGGGAGTCAGGTACATAAAACAGACAGGGCCTACACTGTAGTGGAATGACACAGGGAAATAAAAAAATGAAATGCGATTAAGTTAAATAAAATATATATATGCACATATGTTATTATCACTATCTTGCCCTCAATTCTGGTGTCAACTCGTCAACTCAAGCACGAGTATTCTAAATAATGAAAAATATGAATGTTACATGATTATCAATTATAAAATTTCCAATACCAATGTTCTTCACTGAAAACATGCTAAAGAATTATGCATAATTAGTTTTACTGTTTACATACTGTAAATCCCAATGGAATTAAAACTAAAAAAAACTGAATTAGTCAAAATTCAGTTGTGTCCCACAGTTCTAAAAACTAATGCATTAAAACTTAAATCAATTCAAAACTTGTATTTACATATACTTTCTATTCTCTATTTTTCTTAAAACAATAAAAATACCTCAGCAAGTCCATCAGCTTAGTGTTAAGAGAATGCATGCTATAATATCATAACCAAGCCTCAAAAACGATACTGCAAGGCAGTGTATTTGTATTTGAAAATAGCTGTGGGATTCTAAAAAGGAGGGCATACTAATAAAAGTTACCGACAGACTCTCTCTAAGATGAAATAGGCTACAACATTATTACTCTGTTCAGAAATAACCTAAATCACAACTTTCACACATTAAAATGGAAAAAACACTGAAATCTACTGCATATAAAACTCTTTAAATCATAATTTACTGCATGATCTGATTACCTTCTCTTTCACTATCAATGTACACCAATGAGCCCTGGGCGTAGGGTGGCGCAGGGCCGCCGGCAGGCAGAGGAGGGTGTGGGGGCGGTATGGCCACGTTTGGATGTGGCTGAGATAGGGGGGCCATGAGGCTTTGGTGCTGGGGCATGGTGGAGGACAAGTACTGTGGCAGGGCCTGGAGAGGGTGGTCATAGACTTCAGGGCGTGGGAAGGTCATTTCCGGCATTAACTCTGCTGGGATATTTGGAGGGCCTTGTCCACTTGGAGAGTGACTCTGCAAGGCAGGATCACCTATCATGTATTCTGGGTAGTAACCACTTGTTCCCGCTACTGTCATCTGAAAAATGTAAATGAGTTGCACTACAACACAAAATGGTTGATGAAGGTTCCATTACTAGTCACAATCAAGGCTTATAATTTTCTTCCAGTCACGGAAGACTAGAAAATTGTCTACCTTGTCTGTTCTACATTTGTAAAATCCTTGGTAATAAATACACAACATATATATTATGGCCACCCACCTGATGATAGCCTTGCTGGGGATATGTGTGCTGTGGTGGGAAGGGGTGTCCCATGGGTACTGCCTGCATGCCCTGGGACATGGGTGAACCTAAAGTGACTTGAGACACTCCACTCTGTAGATTCTGATGCATGCCTTGTGGAACTGCCTGAGGAACACTGTTATTGATGCCCTGAGGAAGAGAGGCGCCTAGACCTGGAGGGGGCAAAGAAACACCTGTGCCTGCTTGCATCCCAGGAGGCACAGCAGCAGCCACACCCTGGGGCAATCCTTGGGTTACATTCTGATGCAGACCTTGCGTCATTTGCTGAGATATGAAGTGCCTTGTGTCAAAGACTGGATGCTGCTGGTTGAGACTTGGGTCACCATAGGTGTGAGGGGTGTGTGCACTGACATAAATACCTGGCATTGGCCCACTAACTGGTAAAAAGGGCTGTGATGCAGTATTAGGCATTGCTGATTGTCCATCTGCCTGTGAAACAGTAGATCTGAGTACTGGTGAGCCTATCATTAGTTTATTCATTGGTAAAGTATCAACTTGTTGCCCATGATAATTGATGGGAACTGGTGCAGAGAAGCCAGGTGGAGGAGCTCCACTGCCAGGCAGACCAACAGTTGTTGTTGTTGGAGATGGCGGCAGGCCTGATCTACTTGAGGTGCTGTTGCTTTCTGTAACATTAGGTAATAACATAGCACTTATATGGCCACTAGGAGCTTGACTTGCCATATGAAATAGAGCAGCTGGACTGATACTAAAAGGATATTGCTGCTGATGTGGTTGACTATTCTGACTGGAGGCAGTAGTGGGTATCTTATAGTTTCTACTTTTGTCTACTTCTTGTTTCTGGGGTTTGGAGTTCAGATGGACTGGTTGAGGTAAGGCAGTGGTTGGCCAGTAACCCCACTGCCTAGGAGGCTGAGCAAGTTGCTGTGAATGTAACTGCTGCTGTTCTTGTACTTGCTTGATATGTTGTAGCGCTTGTTTTGGCTCTTGTGATTGAGGACTTTGTGAAACTGTTGCCTGACTAGTAGTCATTAAACTACTGGGACCTTGTGGATTTGAGATGTAATTAAGATTACTACGTCCTTGAGTTCCAGTTTTCAATCCTTGACTTAATGTCTGCCCTTGTACACTGTGTTGAACCTGGGCATGAGGAAGATTTTGAAACCCTGGTGGTACACTTACAGCAGCACCCCCTGAGCCTCCCATGGCACTCTCAGTCTGCCCTCTTAAGAGTACACTAGATGGACCTAATGGTGTGTGGCTTTGCACTCTGGGCACTGTGACTGATGAACTAGTGACGACATTGTTTTTATCTACAGGGTTTACTACACCTCCACTTGTTATTCCAGTTGGATTAGAAGATTCACTTTTACTATTAATTCTTGACACACTTTCTGATGAAGGCATATCAGTTTTCAGTGAAATATTAGCAGTTTTTGTATTAACATTTTGTACACACTGAGGATTAATATTGCCTCTACACTGCAGCAAACTGTTCACACCACTGTTTGTTGCCTCAGTACTTGGCAAAGAGGTTGATGGTGTATGAGATGATTTCCTCTGATCCTGCCTTTTGATTCTGGTGATGGCTGCAAGTGATTGATCCATGGAAGTGGTTGATGTCTGAGTCGGGGAGTTTCCAGTGGCAACATCTGGAACAAGTATTATCTCTATAGTCTTCCTCAAGTTTTTAGCGAATACTCTAGCGTTTAGGCAAGTCTGAACATTTCTTCAGTCTTCCTCAAGATTTAGCGAATACTCTAGCGTTTAGGCAAGTCTGAACATTTCTTCAATCCTTTTAATTTCTACTCCAAAGTTTTTAATATCAGAGATAATATCTTAATCCAGAGTCACCAGCTGTTTTTTTTCCAATGATATGTCTGTTGGGAGGACTATTCAATACAAAGACTTACATAATTCAGTTTATTAAATGGATCTGATCACATTTTTGTAATATAAAAAAATGTAGAATCTCTTTTACTGGTGTTCAGAGATGACAATGGATTGAAGATCACTTAAAGGCACATGAACTGATAATAATGAATAAATCATAAAACGTCCATTAGTATCATGACCTCCTGGCCCACAGTGCACACTCTCCAATACAATGATCGGCTCACGGCCCCCTGGTGTACAAGCTCCAATACAATGATCGGCTCACGGCCCCCTGGTGTACACTCTCCAATACAATGATCGGCTCACGGCCCTCTGGTGTACACTCTCCAATACAATGATCTCCTCACGGCCCCCTGGTGTACACTCTCCAATACAATGATCGGCTCAGCTATCCATCGTGAGCAAAAAACTTGAGAGTAGTTTTTAACATACATTCTTGCCAAGAAACGAGAAACGATGATAGGCTTCTGTAGTTCTCCATACAACTTGTAAAACTACAAACGTGGTTCAAACCCACATACAATATCAATATCAAACAAAATATCACTTCAGGAAATATACTTCTTGTTTTGGTATTGCAAAAATAATCAAAGTTTTTAAATAGAATATCAATTTAGACTTGCCTCTATATAAAAAATCATTTAAAATATATTTTTTACAAAATTTAAAAATTATGATAAAAAAATCCCGAAAGGGCTTTATCTGGTTTCCTGCAGCACACAACCATTACATCTGGATTTTGTTGTACATTCCCTAATATCTGACTCACGATATCATCAAGTGTAAATGATGATGAGCAGATTAATAAAACTTCAATATTCCACCGCTCAACTGTAAGACCTGTAGAAACACTAGCTCAATGTAAAACAATACACCATTCACATTCTTTTCTTACCTTTTGCTAACTACTTGTTGCCATAATATTCGATCAGGAACTTAAGGCACTACAAATGCTGCTGTATCTCAAAAAACAAGAGAAAAAAAAGTCATATATGACAAGACCTTAGTGGAGCAGGCTCATATCAAGAAGGAATAATAAAATATGTATCTATTCACCAGATTTTTCATATATGTGTGTGTGCGTGTGTGTATTTATCTAGTTGCGATTTACAGTAAGAGAGCTAAGGTCGTACTGTCCCGTCTCCAAAACTACCATTATCCAGCTTGGCTTTTAAGTTGTGAATATTCTTGAAATGTACCACCTCCTTAGCCAGGTTATTTTACCATTAATGGGTCTTTATGGGAAGCTATAGTTCTTGATATCTCGTACATGGGGTCCTTTTCAACTTCTTCCCATGACCTCTTATCTTATGCTTCCCATAAAAACATGACCTCTCTTATCTTATGCGTCCCATAAAAACATGTCCTCTCTCTCAACATTCTCCAGTCCCTTGGAAACCCTGAACACATGAATCAGATCACCTCTTTCCCTTCTTTTCTCCAGGGTTTTAACATTTAAACTTGACAGTCTTTCCTCGTACAATGAATCTCTTCAATTGGGGTCCATCATCATTGCTGCCACCTCTATTCTTTCAATCTTTCTTATATCTTTTTTTGTGTGCAGTGATTAAACCACAGCTGCCTATTCCAACCTTTGTTTGTTTGTTCGTGTGTGTGCGTGTGTGTGTGTGTGTGTGTGTGTGTGTGTGTGTGTGGTGTGTGTGTGTGTGTGTGTGTGTGTGTGTGTCATTCACTCATGGTCTTGTCCACGCGAGTCGTACTCGTAAGTTTCACCCTCCCGGTGCGAGCCGAGCCGAGCCGAGCTCATTATTACCGATCTTGTGTGCGTGTGTGTATGTGTGTAAATACAACTACATCCCCCATGAGTGTGTGTGTATGTGTATGCGTGTGTGTGTGTGTGTGTGTGTGTGTGTGTGTGTGTGTGTGTGTGTGTGTGTGTGTGTGTGTGTGTGTGTGTGTGTGTATGTGTGTGTGTGTGTGTGTGTGTGTGTGTGTGTGTGTGTGTGTGTGTGTGTGTGTGTGTGTGTGTGTGAATATAATTACATCCCCCATGCGTGTGTGTGTGTGTGAATATAACTACATCCCCCATGAGTGTGTGTGTGTGTGTGTGAATATAACTACCGTATTTTACGGCTTATAAGACGCTGCATCTTGGAAGACGCACCCTGATTTTTTAAAGAAATTTCTAAGAAAAAAACAACAACAGATTTTCTAGTAAAATCTAAAAAAAATTGACCTGCATATCGTTTTGATGAATTCGCCATGGGTGATAACAGACAATTAATCAACACTAGCAGACATTGCAGAACAAATTTCAAAGAAAAAAATAATACAAGCAGATTTTTTTACCGGTAGGTGGTAAAATCTACCGATTTTCTCAGTAGGCGCTAGCGGTGGTACGAAGTGTCTTTCTGCTGCCCTGTTCCCATGTTATTTGGCTTAATGCCCAACTTTTAGCTAGTATGCGATAGTATAAGTAATCATTTTGATGAATTCGCCATGGGTGATAATTTTCAGGACTGTAAAATGCTTGTGATACGTGTGATAGCCTGGCGGTAAATGAATGATACGTCAACACTAGCTGACGATAGGTGTCAGGTGGCGTTGTTGACTCCAATCTGCCGAGGCGAAGGTTGTCGCGGAATACTCCCGCCAGTCTTGGTGGCAGACTCATATAGAATCTTAGATTGTAATACGTGTGACAGCCTGATGGTAAATGATATATCAACACTAGCAGACGATAGGTGGTGCTGTTGGGGCCAATCTGCCGAGGTGGAAGTTGTCGCGGAACGGCTCCCGCCAGTCTTGGCGGGAGTCTCATTCCAACATTCGTCTTGGAAGACGCACGAGTAGTTTTCAGGGTATTTTTTAGGAAAAAAAATGCGTCTTATAAGCCGTAAAATATGGTACATCCCCCATGAGTGTGTGTGTGTGTAAATACAACTACATCCCCCATGAGTGTGTACCTAATGTTATACCAAAGGTACATAATTATCTTAATACCTACAATGAGCTAATGTGAGATAACACTTACCGATATATATTCTGGATGTAATCTTAATCATAAATTTTTGAAGCACAGCAAGTTACAGATTAATGTAATCATGAATCGCAATAACTGTATGACTGAGAACCTAGGAGGCAAAACACAAAGACATCATGCATTCATAAACATTCAGTTTGTAACGTTTCAAGTTACAGGACTGTCACTTAACTTACTCAATACTTAAAAGACCTACTCATGATTTAGTGCTTCATCTTATGTGAAGAATTACTCTAAAAGACACTGCCAGAAATTCCTGAATCTTATTTCATATTGAGCAAACATTGTTTTTACTAGTGGGTAACATGCACACCAACATGCTTGCTCTGATATCTGGCTTCAACATATATCTTACACGGGCCACTGAAAACAAAACAAAACTTATTTCCACATATACTACATGGCATGCAGGTTGATCACTGATACTCCAAGAACAAAGGCTCGTTTCCTGTCAATTAGAAAAAGAAACCATAGGAAGGTATTATAAATTACCGCAACCTTCAAACAATCAACGGGGATGCTGCAGAGGGGGTTTTGAGACATATTACTGTACTCAATTTATCCTGCTTTTCTGTCGCTGCTGTTGGTAAGCCTCTGATTCTTCTATGATTCTGTTATTCAGTAACTTTAAACACCCACAAGCTAAAGCACGACACACTTTATCCCAGAATGTCACATTGATGACATCTTAGTGAATATATAATTTGTGCATATTTGCATTTTATCTATTGGTAGTACTGTGTGTGCCGTGCCCATAAACATGAATGTGGTGTGGCCATGTTAAAAACTCATCCAGTTCATAATGATGCTTCCCCTCCATATATCTGTTCTATTTTCCAATAAGTTGTTCATCTCCATGCTTGAAGTGTTCTATCTGGTATGTTTTGGTGAGCTGCCTAAACAGTTTTAGGCTGGGAAGGCTTGGATTTATAGCAGAAATAAAATTTGATCTATTTATGCCGATCCGCACAGTTAAAGTTAACTACGTACATCTTCTAAAGGAAGTACGAGTGCCACAACAACATTATCATATACAAACAACATACGCGAGCTGTAGTAAGAGTTACTCGAGATGCTTGTAAGACATCACTATGTACAACCTCTATAAGTTCTACGATGCCCAAGAGCTAAGGTTACCAGATTGTGGGCACTCAACCTGTCATATCTTATTCTGGATTCCTTGGGTTGCTATTTTTGTTATTACCATCATCAGACTTCAACTTTGGACCTCCTTTCTTTCCTTTCTTAGTTCTAGGCTTACGTTTAGGTTTGTGGGTCTGAATACCACCTGTAGCACCATTAATGACTGAAAATGCATGTGATTCAACACCATTCTTGGATACAGCCACACTACTCTTAGCGGAGGCAGATCCAGGTGTTAAATCTATCTGGGCTATAGCTTGAAGTAGATCATATTGTTGATTTGTCTTCCGTTGGTTTACCACATTGCCTTGGTTGGTCTTTGGTGAATTAGATGAGATTGTGACTATTTCCTTCTCTGGCCCAATTGTGACTATTTCCTTCTCTGGCCCAATTGTGACTATTTCCTTCTCTGGCCCAATAGCAACAAGTTTGTGTGTAAGATTGAGGGATGGGCAATGTTTAGCCTTTATAGCTGCTTCACTATTCCTGAAAATTCTTGTTCTCGTTTCTTTACCTTTATTTGTGTTTCTGTTATCCCTACTGACTCTATCATGTGCCGAGTTTGGATTTCCTTGACTGTTCTTTGGTTTGGTCTTTCTTCTCACTGAGCGAGTAGGAAAGTCATCCTCCTCACTAGAGCTGCAAGCATTTTGGCAAAACTCAGAGTACAGTTGTCCTGATGATTTATTGCTCATACCAGTTGCTTTGAAAGAATCTTGTGATGGGTGACATTTACTTGGCACTTTCTGATTTCCATGACTATTTGTTCTTGAGGCCTTACTGCTTTCAGATTTCTTATTAAAATTCTTAAGTGCAATCCTAGTCATCTTAGCCTTATGACGGTACTTCTCTCTCTTTTTTTCTTTGCGTCTATCTGACATTTCTTTCATTTTTTGCACAAGACTCTCTCCTATGTTATCTGGTAATTCTGAAGAATCTGGAACTAGAGCATTATTATCAAGTTCTTTCATCTGCTTGGAATTACTGGATATAGTTACAACAGCCTTTAAAATATATCCATAGCAAGAATGAATAAACATGGATTTCTTATCTTGAGTATTTTTTCTGGCTCTCTCAAAGTCAAACGTCCACACAAACTGCTCTCGTTTGCGGGCCGGCACGACATGGCACAGAACACTTCCCTTCTCAAGCGTCACTTCACTAAATGACTCGGCAGGATATCTCTTCATTCCTAGTGATTTCTCCCCATCTGATCGATACTGGTCATTACTCTCCCATTTCTTACAATGCTCTGTCATCATCATTAGAGGTATATTAAATACTATGTTACCTTCAGGACTCTTGCCAGATGCTGTCCCTCCTCTTACAGGCTCGGTGGATATTGCCTGTCCTGGTTTCTTTCTTTCTTTATCTGGATTCTCCTTTACTTCCTCATTGCATTCACCTTCTGCTAGTTTCCTGGATTCTTCTCTTTCGTCTTCTATATTGGTCCTTGAGATGTCCCGGCGATCCTTCTGTCGGTCTCTCTTCTCCTTCTTTTCCATGTTCACCTTCTTTTTAGGACAGTCTTTCTGTATGTGGCCAATTTTGCCACAGAAGCGACAGCCTCGGTCATTTGGCGGAGCACCGTCAGTAAGCTGTTTGTTGTCGAAGAGATAATCCTGCAGAAAAAGTTCAAATCAGTAGGAGGCAATAAACCCAGTAAGCTCTCTTGTTCCCGTGGTATCTTGTTTGTAGCTAAGTATGGTCTAGTCTAATCTACACTAACACCTATTAACTCCTTGGAATGGTGACCTTATTACCATCTCATAAGGTTCAGGCAATAATACAAATATGTAAATAGTGGCCTCCATCACCAAGGAGAGGAGTACCTACCACCAGGTGGAGGTAGCCTGGAGGGCATCCCATCACTGCTGTGCCAAACACTTCTCTGCCACGGATGAAGGCTTTCATGATGAAGGTGTTCACTGCAATGCAAGAAACACAACTCAATATTAATTACAAATTTGCATACAGAACTATCAGGACACAAACAATATTGCATGTCATAACTTCCATTCTAGGGCTTATCTCACTCTGAGACCTCAAAGGAGAAACTTTTAAATAGTATAAATATGAGGTAATCATACCAGAGGTGTTGCCTTACAAAACTTACACTAGGCAATACAGGCAAAATCTAGCATACAAAAAACCAATGACAAAAAAATGCTAGAATGATGTACACAGTAGAGGGTTTACCATCCTTTATCCACCTTAATCTTAGATAACTGATCCACTCCTAAACATCTAGTACTCAACAGAACTTGATCATTCTTAGATCTCCCCCCTACCCTCCAATCCTCCTTCCATTTGCCAAAGCACAAAGTATCTTATTTATAACTATGTATTGTGGTTACCGACAAGCTCCTCCCTGCACACTCATAAATTGAAAAACAGGAAGATGCTTGAATACCACAAAGAAGTACAGCTTTCCCAACAGAAGTATAGATGCTTGGAATGGACTAGAGGAAGAGGTGATAGCAGCGAGAAGTGTGCATCAACATAAAATTGGATAAATATAGTAATAGACAGGACCACACAAGTATAGCTCAGGCCCTATAAGCTACAACTAAGCAAATCATGTACATAATATGCTACATCTATGTTGTATAAAATTTCTGAACTAGATACTGAACTTTCAAAAACCACCACAATCACATGACTTAAGGAAACCGCCTGAACTCTTGATTACACGGCACATTTGACTTCTTTAGCCATAGGTTCAAATACAAAGCAATTGTTAAAACTTACTTTTTCTAGAGAGCCCAGCTCCCAAGTTGTGACTGAGATCAAACGGATCTTCGATGGCAATGCATCTCGAGTTCCACAACTTCTGGAGACGCGACAAGGGTGCCAGCTGCCGGATGGTGACCACATGATCCTTCCAGTTGAAGGTCTCAGTGTAGTAGCGGAGCATGTTCACCCACAGCAGCCCTACTGAGTCTGTGTTCTTTCTGTAGTTATTCCAGTCGTTTTGCTGTGAAAGAAAACTTTCTTTCATGGTAGCAGTCAAGGCAATGCACAAAAATACTGTTCTAGTCATAGCGAGCTCATACTTATATGCAATAATTACTTTCACCATCCAATCTGTTGACAGTGAATACCACAAAAATGTTACTTCCACACCTTGGATCAGAGACCTTGAAATGGATGAATACATGTGTTTCACTTACTGCTTATTTCATGTATGAAAAGAATTGTAGGACACAGTAAATTTTTCACACAAACTTATGTTTCATTTCACGACTCTGTCCATTCAGAAAATGTCCAAAAAACTTACCAGACCATCGAGATTGTCATAAAACCAGGCATTCCAGCCATCTATGTTCAGCTGGGGTGCAGGCTTCCTGTGGTCATACAACTGTAAGAAAAAACAAGTTCTAAGTTAGTATCACATGCTTCAATATCAAACTTTGATGCTTGGATTCAATCTATAACAATATGTACTCAACATGTAATATGTTTTACAGTGCGGGATCCACAGCAAATGGAGACTCCCTTTCTTTCCTCTTCAGCATACATACATAGTCCTACGCCACATTCACCTCTGAATACACTTCATTTTTCAATCTTACACACTTTCCTTTCAGCTGTGTAACTGCACCCAGATATTTGCACACTCATACAATTTATTGCAGTATTTAGATATGCTAGCCCGTGTATCCTGACTTTTGCTGAGCTCCCTGTTGCCCTCTAGCTTACCTCCTGCAGCACAGGGATGACGGGGGGCTTGCACTGCTGCAGGTAGTGGAGCACCATCAGGATGTAGGCGTAGGAGGAGAGTGACCCCCGAGAAGCATCCCCAATATCACATAGCTTAGCAAAGTATTTCATTGCATATCCAAGGCACTGAAATACAAGGAAGACACTGTTAACAGCTTTCTCTGGCTTATCGAGAGAGAGAGAGATAAGAGAAAATTCAACCTCAATCCCTGAAAGATACATACAATCACTGTTTGGCAGTCAGTTAAAGAACTTTTAATCATCAAAGGTATGTTGATCTTTCCTTACCACACAACAATGGTGATTCCATCAATCACCGCCACAGAGGTCAAAACAGTGATTGTTGGGTACAATACGTAGATGTCACATTATTTTAGTTAGTTTTATCATGCCTCCCACCTTCTCAATGTACATAAAAGAACAATGTCCACCATTAACATCAACCAACTAGAACATAATTAGCATATAGTATTCACCATCACAGTGTATTAGTATACAGTTAAGTGCTACCCTTAAAGACAAGTGTGTGACATAGACAACCTTCAGCTCTGAACAGTGATTTAAAAAAATGCATGCCTAAATCGCTTCTTAGCAAAATTTCAACAAGCATATATTTCAAATCAGTTGAATTTTCGTCAAGTGTTCAGACTTGTTTGACCTGAGCTTTTCTGCTGTAGTTCAAAAGTAATGTGTACCATGATGTGCAATAAGAAAGACCTGAGTCTAGTATATATAAAAAAAAGTGGAATAATCAACACTACCCTAATGAAGGGTTTTCATATTCATGTTTATGATCAATGTGAGCGGCAAACCATAGACCACTGTATACCTGGACTGTGCACGGAATATCGGCCTGTTGCACATGGGCCTGAACTTGCCCTGAAATCGGAGGGCTGCTCGGATTCATATATATATATATATATACGCATCATATAGACTGGTTTATCAGTATATATGATATACTGTAATCTTCGTAAATGTTTGTTCTATAATATTATCAAATAAAAAACAGTAAAACACAGTAAAGAAATGCCATTACGAGACTCTGAAGAAATATGCATGAACTTAATACAGGGAGGTCCCGAAGATACGAGCAGTTAGGTTCCACCTGGCACTCGTAAAGCGAAATCTCGTATAACGAAACGCATAACTAATGGTAAAATATAGGTTTGGTTCCAGGACCCCATCAATTATATATATATATATATATATTATATATATATATATATATATATATATATATATATTAGGGTGGCGCTTAGCCATATAGTGAATTTTATTTTATCCGATTTTTAGGTGTGCGGGTGGTTTTCTGGTTTCATTCCCGTACAAAATAATGTGTGCAAAAGGATTTTTAAAAATATTAATATTTAGAGGTCGCGAATTGAGGTCAAAGTTGACATTTTTCGGGAAAAAATCAACTTTTTCAAATTTACTTTAAACATATTTCGAACAACATTTTCCATCATTAAATTGCATTTCAGACGTATTTTGGCTTTTTTTTGTCTAACAATTGTTTATTACACCACTTCCGGTCGATCGGAGCCAGGCCAGGTCAGGCCAAAACAGGCAAAAACTCGTTAGCCCGCGTTCCAGGGCCGTATTTTGCCCGTTGGTTGGCTCAGTCTTAGTGCACGTTTCGACCGGAAAGGAGTGTCGGTTGGCACCGTGGGCTCTTAGAAACTGTTTACCAAAGCCTCTATAACAGTTTGGTTCGTTTTTTATTCGCTCTGTTACATTTTTGTTGCCCAGAAAGTGCTGTTCCTCAGGGAATTTCCAATCATCCTCATCCATTTGACATGTTTCTTCTTTTGACGCATTACATAAAATTTTTATATAATTGACTAATAATAGCCTTCCCCTCTCCTGTTTCCCCAGAGTTGCGATGGCGACGACTAGGTCAAACACGACTGTGTACCTTGTACATAGTACACTGAACGAACTTACGGGAAGCCGACTCCCAACACGAGGACAAGCTCTCCGTCTGTTCCTGCACCTTCATTTGGAACTGAAGCACGAGAAGAAGCCCGCGGCGGCCAAGGTGATCGATGAGGTACTCGCATTCTGGGCCCGGGCACGCATTCCAGTCCAGGCAGCCCACCGGGCGCGCGACAAACTCATCCGACTCTACGATGAGTGGGTCTCCTTGAAGAAGAGCAAGTCGAAGCGCGGGCCGACCCAGGTGGCGAGGGAAGAGGCATTCGTCGCATCCCTGCGTCGCCTCTTCGACATCGCGCACCAAGATGCGCTTACACTCCTCACAGAGGAAGATGACCGGTCCTTCCTGCTGGCCCAAAGGGAGGACGAGCCCCGCGGTTCTCTCGGTTCTCGAGACATGTCCCTTGCTGTCAAAGAGAAGAAGGTCAAGGAGAAGTTGAAGTCAACGAATCGCCGGCGGGCGGAAGCGGAGGCGAAAGTGTGCCTTGAGCTTGACCGGTCCGTTGTGCTTTCGGGCAGTTCTTCCGCGGGCAGTTCTTCCGACTCCAGTGCCAGTGCCGGCAACAGTCCTACCCGGCCGTTGCGGCGCGCACACGAAGGGAACGTCTTCAACGATGGCGACGACGAGAGGCCCTCAACGTCGGCACATACTCCGAAGCGCATGCGGGCGAGCGTGCGAAAGTCCGTCCTCAACAGTGAACTGGCCGCCGCGCTCGACCGGACCAAGGTGTCCAACCGCAATGCGGTTCACGTGTTGTCAGCTGCAGCACGGAACTTAGGACACGACCCCGCCGAGCTGGTGCTGAACCGCGAATCCTTCAGGCGCGCTCGGATGAAGTTCCGAGAGGAGGCTGCCAAGGAGATCAAGGCCGCGTTCAACCCCGACGCCGTTCTCATCGTCCACTGGGACGGAAAGATCGTCCCGGAGAGCGATGGCGGGGGAGGGAGCGTCGACCGGCTCCCGGTCCTGGTGTCGGGGGGCGGAGTGGTCAAGCTCCTCACCGTCCCCAAGCTCCCGTCCGGCCGAGCACAGGACTGCGCTCAGGCCGTGCTCACAGCGCTGGAGGACTGGGAGCTGGAGGAGCGGGTCCGCGGTCTCAGTTTCGACACCACGGCGGTGAACAGCGGGCTGGTGAACGGGGCTTGTACCCTCATCGAGCAGAAGCTGGATCGGCCTGTCCTCCACCTGGCCTGCCGGCACCACGTGTACGAGCTGGTCCTGGAGAAGGCCTTCTCCACCTGCCTTGGAGTCTCGAGCGGCCCCGACATCCAGCTGTTCAAGAGGTTCCAAGGCGGGTGGGAGTTCATCGACAGGACCACGCCGGAGCCGTTCACCGCCGATGACGTTCCGGAGCGGGACGAGCTGCTGGTCAACTTCCGCCGCTTCCTCGACCACGCCCAGCCCCGGGCCGACTACCGGGAACTTCTGGAGCTCTGCGTAATTGCTCTCGGCGGAGTTCCGAAGCGCGGCATCCGCTTCTCCCGCCCCGGACCGCTCCACCGGGCCAGGTGGATGGCAAAGGGCATCTACGCTGTGAAGGTCTTCCTCTTCAGGGAGCAGTTCCGGCTGACGGCAGCCGAGGCCCAGGGCATCAGGCGCTGTGCGCTGTTCGTCGTCCGCACGTACGCCGCCGCCTGGTTCCGGACTCCACTCGCCGCTGCTGCGCCGGCGCTGGACCTGGCCTTCGTGAACGCGCTCCGCGCCTACCCCGACAAGGAGCTGTCGAAGGCGACAGTCCCGGTCTTCGGCCGCCACCTGTGGTACTTGAGCGAGCGGCTGGTGGCTCTGGCACTCTTCGACCCCGACCTTCCCCTCGGGGTCAAGCGAGACATGGTCCAGGCCATAGACTTGCAGGAGGAGGAGGAGGAGGACGAGGACCCGCCCCGCAAGTCCGCAGTGGACATCAAGAGCGCCGCTCTCGCGACCAAGACGGTGGCGAGCTTCGTCACGCCGTCGTCCAAGCAGCTCTTCAAGATCCTCGACCTGGAGGCGGGGTTCCTCAACAAGGATCCAGCCGACTGGGAGGAGGACAGCAGCTACCAAGCCGCCGCTCGTGTAGTCCGGGAGCTGCGGGTGGTGAATGACTTCGCCGAGCGCTGTGTGGCGCTGATGCAGGCCTACAACCAGGCCCTCACGAAGGACGAGGAACAGCGCCAGTTCCTCCTGCAGGTCGTTGAGGACCACAGGAAGCGGTACCCCGACGCCCGCAAGTCGACTGCGACTGCTAACCAGGCCACATAGAGTGAGAGATGGGTGCCCACTGCCCATGATCCCCCCCCCCCCCCGATGAGGGGCTAATACTCTGCAAGAGAGGGGGACCTGGAGTAGACCAGCATTCCGGTGTGACCAAAACTGAGTGAAATACCAATAAACAATATGAAAATGACTAAGAAATGCCTTTTAATCATCCAATTATAGTGTAACAACAACGTCAGAAACGAATTTGATAATCTTGAAATTTGCCCCCAAAATCTCAACTTTTACCTCGATTCGCGACCTTTAAATATTAATATTTTTCAAAACAAATTTGCATACGTTATTTTTTACGGGAATGGAACCAGAAAACCACCCGTACGCATTAAAAATAAAAAATAAATTTTTAAGTGCCACCCTAATATATATATATATATATATATAAATAAAAAATAATAAAAAATTTCAAACTAAAATAAACTATAGCAAACACAACAAACACACAGCGTCTATATTACCCACACTGTACTACCTATTCTGTAGAAAAAGCATTCTGAAAGAGAAAATAGCACACAAAATAACATAACTGCACATTAATTAAACATAAAACATGCATAACAAGCAAAAAAGACGTTGTAATGTAGGGGACGCCGTTTTGATACAAGAGAAGGTAGTGTAGCAGTCCCAAGGTTGGGGCCGCACACCTGCTAATTACCCCTAAAGGTCAGGCCGAGCCATATGCTTAATTACCCTTCAGGTCACGCCTTGCTAGGGGTGACCTGACTGCGGTCCCAAGGTTGGGGCTGCACACCTGCTAATTACCCCTAAATGTCAGACCGCGCCATATGCTTAATTACCCTTCAGGTCAAGGCTTGCTAGGGGTGACCTCACTGGGGTCAACCAAATCCCCCTTTGTCCAGCCCGTGAATTTTTTAAGGCTAAGATTAGCTTCTTAGGCCATACTGTCGACCGGGAGGGACTCCACACCATGGACGATAAGGTATTGGCCGTCAAAAACTTTCCTCAACTCCAGTGTTGAGAATGTTAGATCCTTTTTGGGACTAGCGGGCTTCTACCGCCCCTTTATCAAAGATTTCGCCAGAAAGGCATCTCCCCTAAACCACCTGTTAAGAAAAGATGTCTCATTTCACTGGGATGCTCCTCAGGAACAAAGCTTCGAAGAGTTAAAACTAGCACTCGTGAATGCTCCTGTCTTGGCATTCCCAGATTTTACAGCTCCATTTGAGCTATGTACAGACGCTTCGGCTAAGGGACTTGGGGCAGTACTAATGCAAAAAGATGAAAGAGGGAAGAACCGTGTAATCGCGTATGCGAGCAGAGTTCTTATCCCGGCGGAAGTAAATTATTCCGTTACACATCAAGAGACCCTCGGAGTAATTTGGGCTCTCAAACATTTTAAAGACGTTATTTTTGGCTATCCAATAACTGTCTATACCAACCATGCAGCCGTTACTGAGTTATTCAAGGGTAAGAATTTATCCGTGAGGCTTGCACGATGGTATCTGACGATCCAAGAGTTTAACCCAACCTTCAAATATTTGCCCGGGTGTGCAAATGTGGTAGCGGACGCGTTATCGCGAAACGTTCCGGTGGTGGGTGCGGTCACGGGGGAAAATCCCGTGCCAAATTTTTCACTCTATGAATTGGGCGTCGAACAACGTAAACATGAAATGTGGGGGAAGGTCATCTATGCCTTAGAGTCGGGCGATGAGACCTCCTTACCAGCATTATCAGTGAATTACTCACAATTTTTCCTGTCGAATGACAAGGTACTGTGCCGACATTGGCCACAGAAAAGAGACCCAGTGGAACAATTTGTTATACCTGACGTTTTTGTTCCGACGGTACTCAAAATTGTGAACGATGTGCCCATGGCTGGACATCCGGGACGTAATCGTACCCTAGCAGCCGCGAGGCGTGTGTATTTTTGGCCCACGATGCGTGTGGACATTGAAGAATATGTTGCCAGGTGTGTATCTTGTGCCCAAAACAAAGGGACGACTCCAGGACCCGCTCCTATATTAGAATACCCACCACCTGAGCAACCATGGGACGTAGTTGCGATAGATCTTCTACAGTTACCCAAGAGTCATCACGGCTCACAATACCTTCTGGTGTGTGTAGATCACTTTTCAAGGTTTGTAGTCCTTGCACCGGTGAAGAATAAAACGGCTGCGACTGTAGCCCATGCATTAATAACTCATCTTTTCTGCCCTTATTCCACACCAAGAGTATTGCTCAGTGATAATGGCGCAGAGTTCCGTAATGCATTGCTTATGGAGATTTGTACATTGTACAATATTAAGCAGACTTTCACGGTCGCATACCATCCAAGCTCAAATGGGCTGGTGGAGCACGTTAACAGGAAGATCCTGGACGCGTTGAGACCTGTTGTAAACAGTTTGCACGACGATTGGGAAGATTGGTTACCCTACGTGACGGCTTGCATTAATAGTTCAGTTTGCGAGTCCACGGGCAAATCTCCTCACTACATACTTTATGGTGCGGATAAACGGATGCCATATGACCTATTGGCCAAGCCCACTAAACCTGTGTATAACATAGATAGCTATCTGGATCAGCATTTGCATGTCTTTACTAATATACACAAAAAGGTCAAGGAAAGGCTACAAGCTTCTCGTGCCGAGATGATGGCACAACAACATAAGCGTGCGGTTCCTATAACAATAAGAAAAGGGGATACCGTAATGGTTCAAAGTCCAAGTAGGAATTCCAAGTTGGCGCCGAAATTCTTGGGCCCGCGCCTTGTTGTTGGTGAGAAGCATGGCAATAAATTTGAAGTATTGGATCCCCTTCTTCAAACTGTCCAAATAATTCATAGTGATAGGTTGAAGAAGACCAAAGCCTGACGGGACCCGGCCTTTGCTGATTGTGCTTACCTACCTCCAAGCACTTCCACTAACCCAATCACCACTAACGCCATGCACGGCTATAATTTACGACCTCGAGTCTAACTAATTTTCGCTATGTGAATTGCATGTATTGCATGTTTAATCATTATAGGTCTTCGGAAGGATCGACTGACCTTCATGAAGCTAACCTATTAATCAGACTTTTATAACACAGGACTACTATCATCTCTAGGTTTTTAGTGGCTGACGATCTGTCTCTATGCATCTGGCCGACTAGGAGACCTAGTTACCACTTCACTATTTGCCTTCCTTCTTATTTAAGGTGGCATATGTGAATTTAACTTTTTCAAGGTAGTCCACCTGAAACATTGAATCCGATTCATGGGTATCAATTGTATTGATGAGCAAACAATGTGACTGTCGTTTGCCCTTACGGAACTTCCTATCAACGGCTTTCTGGTCACTATGTAAGTGTTGGCTTTTGTTTTGCTTCCAAGAAGTTTATACAAGAAACGTCTCTACTGCTTCCGCTCAAATATCTTTAGAATTTACCATTCTCTAGGACATCTTTTGTTCCTAAAACCTTCTCTGACGAGTCGCAGTATCCCGCGGCTCTGGAGAACGCCTCTCCTGATTCCCCAAACCCCATTGTTTTCATTCCCAGTGTCCTATAGCTACTTTGTTGTTGTGTTAAGCGAGCTATCACGTTAGGCAAGTATCTTTTATGTGGAAAAGTTCAATCTTCACAGGTCTGACAGGTATAGCACATTTTTAACATGGTTAGGTACATTTTCTTAGGCCGCGTGGGCGCGCCAGGTGCGTGACCGAGCGATGTTAAGGCATTATAGGCATTAGTAGGGTAGAAACGAATGAAGGAATGTAAGAACAGTGTGGAAGGTTTGGTGTGACACTGGTGTGGCACTTGGGGCCCCCCCCCCCGGTCTCCATGGTTTGTCGACTCAGCATTTGTCGCGAGGGATTACAAAGAGGCCTCTGTCCCCTCTTTTCCCTGTGCCGGAGTCACCACACCTAGTAGATTTTAGGAGATGTCATGTAGCTATAAAGCACACCATATATATATATATATGGTAACATGGTAGATATTTATAGAGAGTAGTAATATTATATGCTTGTTTACTAAAAGAAACATTACTTGCTCCATGCTAATAAAGTAGTTAAGTGAGCAGATGTAAAATGTCTTAGGATAAACGAGTAATTATCAACCAGCTCGAAGGAGGCAGCGGCGAGGTAGGTCGCTGCCTCGGGAACCTCGGGAGAAGGGCAAGAACCAAGGTAGCTGGCGGAGTGTTCGATAGGGACTCCTGTCTTACGTATTTTCGCCGAAGTGTATAGTTTTAACTGAAATTATACGAACTACCAAAAGCCCAGTGTCTCTCTACATCCTCACGAAACCACTAATATTCCCCACGAAACAGATTGATTGAAACGTGTGTTACTGGACATTTGACTATCATCTAACAAACAAGGTGAGTCTACCTGTGTGAATATTATTCGCGTAAAGGGAAAAATCCAGAACAGTAGGGCGTGCATTTTGAACTTGATGATTTTACTCACCCCAGTTTGAATGTCATATCATTGGATTTTCGATCTCGTACATTGAAAATAGACCCTAATTTACACATCTCGTATCATCGAATTCTCGTATACCGAATGCTCGTATAACGGGACCTCCCTGTATTCACTTCAACTCTTCGCCATTTAAAACTTTGCGAGTCAACTTTTATCATGAAGGGTATCAATAGAAGCGCAATTTTATTAGCTTTCCATTGCTATATTTCGTTATCTGATCAATTAATTAGAACCATGCATAAATTAGCGTTAAATAAATAAATAAAATCATCAATCGGGTAATTTTCCCGATTGATGATGTTATTTATTTACTTATATATTTCGTTTTCTGATAAATGAATTAGCACCATGTATAAATTAGCGTTAACTAAATAAATAACTTCATCAATCGGGAAAATTACCCGATTGATGATTTTATTTATTTATTTGATGCTAATTTATGCATGGTTCTAATTAATTTATCAGATAACGAAATATAGCAATGGAAAGCTAATAAAATTGCACTTCTATTGATACTCTTCATGATAAAAGTTGACTCGCAGTTTTAAATGGCGAAGAGTTAAGTGAATATTAAGTTCATGCATATTTCTTCAGTCTCGTAATGGCATTTCTTTACCGTGTTTTACCGTTTTTTATTTGATAATATTATAGAACAAACATTTACAAAGATTACAGTATATCATATATACTGATAAACCAGTCTATATGATAGTCCATAGACCACTATATCTCTTTGTCGGGCGCCCCGCAGGCCCCTATGCAGCCCCGCAATTCAAAACATTGTCACGTGTGCAGTCCAGGTATACAGTGGTCTATGGGCAAACAGATCAAGAAGGCCACACGTCCCCTTCACTCACAAGACGGGACACATGAGAGGGTGGGAAGGCAGCAGCTATTTTATGGGAAGACTAAAAACACTGGCACAAAAAAGAAAAGACAAACACAAGTGAAAGAAAGCAAAATAGAGCCTCCCTACCTTAACCCTGCGGTCAATTCTGGCATAGGTATAGAGGAGCTGTGTGTTCTGTAGAGCTAAGGTGTTGTAGAGGGAGAGGTCTCCTTCTAGGTAGGCACGTCGAATGGAAAACTTGACAATGGGGACTTTGGCCGTGGTGATGGCAAACACGTGGCCACACTGACGGTATCTCTTCAGCTTCTCTGCTAAGGACTCTATGATCTTGATGTGATCAATATTCTGCAAGAAGTAAAACACTTTGCTCTAAATATCATACAAAGATACAATAATGTGACCAGTTTAAATTATTTTCTTTTTTTAGAATCTGGCTATGAAAACTTTTTTAATTATCATAGAAATGTGCCCATAATAGAACATGCAAGGTGATGCCCCAAAGCACAAAGACTTTTCTTTATTTCATAGTATGTAAAAAATATATTGACAAAAAAACAAGAAAACTTACCTGGCCTTTTGGATTACCATCAAAAGTCAAGCAAATGTCTAAATCAGATCGTTGGAAACCAAAGCCATTTGCTGAAGAGCCAAAAAGCTGGAGTGTGACTCCTCGGAAAAACTGACAAATGTAATTTTCTAAGTCAGATACAATTTTGTCTCTCTCCTCAATTTCCTGCACTGTGGGTTCAAAATCCCCTGAAAAAAAATATTATTGTTTGTACAATGTTAATGTAAGATAAAGTAAATGTTGTCTTCATGGCTTTAAGAATGCAAACAATAGGGAAGATTGGGAAGTGACGTGGGATATATTTATGAGGTGTTTAAAGCAAGGTAGGGCAGAAAGTATGGATATAATGAAGGTAAGTACTGCTTGACAGCATCTCGATGCCAACACTACACAACACTGAGAGACGTCAGGGAGACATGAAATGAAGGTCAAAAATTGAGGATCCGAACCGTGGAGATGAGAATTTGGAAGGTGCTTGTGGTGGGAGTGGGGTGGATGGTGAAAGCATGTGTCAACAGTGTCATACCTGGGAAGGATGACAGTGAATTGTGGAGAGGAGAGTGTGGCTATATGAAATACCCATGGGTGGTTTGGCTACTTGCAGTGAATGGGAGGAAGCAAAATGACAGAAAAGATATGCACAAGTTGAATGGATGTGAATGAGAGAGAAAGGTTCCCTGTAAATTATGACAGATGGTATACATAGTTGGAAAACTTGGGAAAAGGGGGATAAGAGATTGGGAGGCTAGAGAATACAAGAGTGAAGCATATGGAGATACAAATGGTGACTTAAGTGATGACCCTCCCTATTCAGGAGTTCTAAAGAACAAGCATATGAGATTATATCTAAAATCTTACTTGTAAGCTGCTCAAAAATGGCAGTGAGTAAATTCAGGAAATGATTGTTGATGGGCGGCAGTTTCTTGAGGGGCGGCAGCTCGTCCTCCCGGCACTCAGCCTTGCTGTGGCCGTCCTTCTGGCACGACCCACAGATCAGCGGCGGCTTCTGTCCCATAGTGAGGAACCGCTCTTCAAATCTGAAAACATGGATTCAACACTAGATATAAATCGCCATTTATGATAATCTCAAACATAAAGAATAATAGAATGTTTGTGATCTGAATTTCCTTCACCACTTGCCACAGCTGGATGCAACTTTATGGCATATGTGAACTAGATCAATAAACAGATGGAAAACACTTTTACGCAATACAGTACTGAAAAGATTATATTTTGAAGCACTTCACCATGAGTTATTTGTATTCATGCAAATCATTATCAAACTGAGTGACTACTTTTCCTCACAAATTTCCTATTCCTCATTATTTCATATATGCATTAAAGATGATATGCAGGAGGCAGCCATTGTACTGTTGTTGACAGGTGAATTGGAATGAGGGATTCCAAATTATATGGGAATGACTGTACACAATTTACATACTAATAAAAGTTTTGAATAGTGAATTGTATACATTTTGAGAACGATGTTTATGCATAGTACTTTCATATTCATGATTGCTTTTATCTAGATATACATAATATTCTTACCAAAGACTATTGTATACAGTAGTCTTGTTCTTACATAAGAAACATGAATAACACAGGGCCTTACAAGCTTCTGATAATTTCTTCAAAATGTTATTAATCCTTCGATGCTGCCTAATATCTCATGTAGTCGCATAAATCTTCAATGAGTTCCCCACCACAGAATAATAATTGAATGGAAGAAACAGCAAGTGGAAATAACGAGGTTGCATTCTACAAACAGAAGTTGATGAAACTGTATAGCATTGTGTGGCAACCTATGCAAGACAACGGCTACTAACCTGAAGAGCAGGTCCTCCTCCTTCACCTGCTGCATGAGTTTGGCTGCCTGGCTGGGTGTCACAAAGCGCAGTGTTGAGGTCAGGTCACTTGGTATACTCTCATTGACTTCCTCTTCTTGAGAACTCAAGCCATTAGGGCTTAATGAGTCATTGGGTTCTTCCAGTGTGTCCTGAAAAGCTGCTTCATATCAAACACCAACGTGAGATTCAAGGTAAATGAATGTAACCTGCACCAATGACATCAGAAATAAGCCATCACCATCAGCAGCAGCTCTTTTGTTTGGAATAAATGGTTGTTATTTAGGACATAAATCAAACATCTTTGAGATCAATAAAGGAAAAATCACTCAATAACTTTTAAGAACACTTGTTTACGTCCCACCCTACGCCTGGCAAATCATGTGGTCTTCCTAAAGCACATAGAAATGGATGTCTATTTAGACCTTTTCTGACTGCCTCGGGCACTTTTAACCATAGTTTAGCAAAGTAATTTGTTTTTATTATTGTATGTACCTCTAGCTCTGATGCCTTCTATGAACAAGAACCATGCATGAGTGGGCAGGGTAATTCCTAACTGGTGTCGAAAATATAACTGATTTCATACTTATGAACATGACAACCATTCACAAAATACATTTCGGTAGCAACCATAAAATGATTAAATGTGAAATGAAGATTAATCAAAGAAAACATTTCCAAGTTTATGACAAAAAAAGGGAAAATCAAACATGCAAAATATCAAACTACTGACATAAGAAACATAAAAAAATAAATGCAAGATGTGAGTGCTTAACTGGACACACAGACTCATGCTAGTATGTTCCTGGAAGTGCTTGGCCTCACCTCAGGAGAGACGGTGCTCATGTCTGCCTCAAAGCCTGATGTGGTGGTGTCGTCATCGTCATCCAAATCATCGCCTTCCACATTCACGTCAGCTTCCTCCTCAGTCCTCTCCGTCTCACACTCTGACGAGGCCTCACTCTGAGACTGCCCCGCCTGAATCAAGTCATCAAGTTACACTTCATGAAACCACAGTGCAACCACACACATAGAAAGTATACCACAATATAGATTTGCTTCAATTGACTGGAACCACTATTGGAAAATGAAGCTTCATGAAAGTGTTTTGACAATACAGTGTTTTGAGGATGGGAGTGTGTTGGTAACTAGAACAACTAGAACAGAATGGAAAGTGGAGATGCTGTAAGCAATATCTATAATGACCAAATTGGATGATGAAAAAATAGGACATGAACTCCTTCAAATTCTATACTGTGTATTCTAACTAGGTAAATGCAATTGGGCAATGTTAGGTGAATGTCCATGAAGTAGGTGGGTAAAGTTTCTGCATGAGGCGAGATCAGCAAAGGAGGTGGCTAGGAAATAAGAGCTGACTGATGAACTACAGGAAGAATGACAACTAGGACAGAATTCTGTGAAGCTCCTCCTTAGACTGGTTGAGAAGAACATCAATAATATAGTTACAAGAACACAAGCCCATATAGGAAACTTGGAATAAAAAAAACAAGGCACAAACTAAGGTATGGAATCTTGAGAATAATACTTTCAAAACTAAATATTCATGCCAGACTCTTAAAGCATTTTGGTAAGTCTAAGGCAACAGGAATCCCCTAAAGAAAGATAACAAAAATGACTGAACTAAAGTAAGAGAGAATGAACTTATTACAATGCAAACTGAGGAGAGATATCCAACCTTTTCTATGGATTCCAGTAGCATTTCACCTTTTCTATTTCTTTGACAAACACTTTCTGCTCCCTTGGTCCCGGTGCTCACCTGGGTTACATTAAAAACATTAGCCTACCTAGGTCCATGCAGTGTGAAGAGGAAAACCTGGACACTAGAACTCTTTATCACAAAGCTGGCCATGAGTAATCCACTGACATACACAGAGAATACACTTCAACATTTGCTTGGTTAGATTCAGTGTCAATAATGATCTTAGTTATTTCTTACTTCTTTAAATGTTATGTGAAGAAACAGAGGTCCATATGACAACTGAGGGATCCCAAAATACTTGTATGAAGTTCTGAAACGGTCAAGTATATATTCAAACACTGGGTTACCACTGACAGTCCTTGTCAGATTCCTCTTCTGTAGAAAGGGATCTGTAAAGAAAAATATGAAATTACTCACATTGAACTAATAGACCTATCTTAAGGCAATTGTTACATGCTTTATGACTAGTTCAATTACCAAAAATCATCAATTATTTTCCTGAACAATAACTGCTCACCTTCAATAGCAATCTTTTTACTCCAGGCTTTGTCCGTTTTGTTCATGGGTTGAAGATAACGTACGTTGATCACCTGTTCTGTCATCTTAAAACCTAAAGTATAAAATCTGAACATTTCCAGCCAGAGTTTGCCAACACATTCAGTATTCTTGGTCTTCCATTTGTCACCAATATCAGATGCTCCTGAAATCAAAATGTTAAGTCTCAGCATGGTCAGGAATCTTGTGGAGTCAATTGTAAGGATATTTTCTTCTTTAGATAACAATAATGAAATTATGAGCAAAGTCAAGAAATAAATATAGACTTGAGAATTCATCACACACACACACACACACACACATCAGGGATGTCAACAAGAAAAGAAAAAAAACTCTGAAATAAAATAATAGGGCGACCAACTCATCCGAGCGCAGCGAGGCTGACCGACCGTAGCGAGGGGACCTCCCAGCTGGGGGTCCGAGATTTTTTGTAAATTTCATGCTCTGAGAGAGCTTCTGAGAGGTCCTTGGTTATATCTATAATAATTTCTGGTCTCAATTTTGTCTGTCTTTGTGTCCACAATTTGTGTCTATGTATATATCTCTGGCCATACTATATTGAGTATAATTATACCCTCTGGCCAATCTGGCTTGCCTCCTGCTGTGGCATCCCTGCATTGAACTCTCCAGGCCTAGAGCCTGCAAACTTGACACAGTGAGGGCAGTGTGCCAATCGATACCAGACCCCTGGATCACCAGAACTATCTCACCTGGCTGTGGCTGCTGTAATCCACCCCCAACATACTGGCTGTGGGCTGCTGTATTCCACCCCCAACATACTGCCTCCTGAGCAAACTTGTAGCAGTGGAGTCAGGAGATATCGGCAGCCTAGTATTAACTTCCCGCTAGGCAGCCAAAAAATGTTTTATGGTCTGTGCTGGATCAGTGGCCAGGGTCAGGTTCGGCTGTGGGCTAGGCAACTATGTACACCCACCCAAAAAAAAATTTAACCCGAATCTACACGATTCACAGAAATGACCCAGCTGGCAATAAAATACTCGGAAATCCGCGAATCCGCGGAAAATTGACATCCCTGACACATACACACACACACACACACACACACACACACACACACAGACACACACACACAGACACACACACACAGACAGACACACACACACACACACACACACATAGACATACAAAACGTACTCTTAAAACAACTCTTCATAGCACTTTCACTTCACATGAGTGTGAAAAGTAATATGTGTGAGACCATTTGTGTGGTTTGTGGATGTATGTTACAACATCACAGCAGCTTGCCAACAGGTACGCAAAGAAAGGACTAGTAGTAATGTGCCTTGCAGTACATTACTACTGACTGATAAAGCTGACTGGAAGTTGTTCTTATATCCTTAAAAAAAAAACTGTGAAGTACTTGCAAGTTTACTGTAAAGCAAAACTGAACTTACGCAAGTACACATCTCCATCTGGTTTTGGATGCAGTATGTGCAGCACAGGCAGCACCGGGGGATGGTGCTGCTGCAGGAAGTGTACCAGCATCACAGGAAAGGCATGAGGAGGCAGCGTTCCTCTGGACTGGTCATCTATCTGGCAAAGCTGGAGACCAAAACACAGTCAATATTCAATAACCATCTCATTGCAAAGATTATATATATATGTATATATATATATATATATATTATATATATATATATTATATTATATATATATATATATATATATATATATAATATATATATATATATATATATATATATATATATATATATATATATATATATATATATATATATATATAATATATATATATATATATATATATATATATATATATATATATATATATATATATATATATATATATATATATATATATATATATATATATATATATATATATATATATATATATATATATATATACACAACTTCATTTTGAAGTCATCCTCCTTGCCACAACTTTCTGATGCTACAACAGATATACTATACTTTCTAAAATGAGGGCATAAACAACATTCCAATGGCTTACCTTAGCCCAATGCCTGAATGCCACCCCAAGAATGGGCACTCGACTGTCTATAGAGGCATAGTCTCCTACCAGCTGATTGGTATACTTTGAAGATGTACTGCTGGCTCCTACCACCATGCGTTGGCCCGTCTTGCCGTGAGTGAACGACATGGTTGGGAATGAAGATGTAAGGTCGTCTACAACATTTCTGTAAGCATAAAAGGTTTTCAAGTGTGAGACGGTTAAAGGAAATTTTTGTATTTTATGTAAATTGTAATCAATACTATAACAAGAAATTACATAGCTCATATTCAAGGCATTTCACATTTCAACAAGTTCTATCTACACCTGCAGCCTTGTCCTTTTTCATTCTACATTCACTGGCCTAAACTTTCTTACATTTCAGGTACCTCTATCTCCCTTACTTCACTGTACCTTTTTACCTTTACCTAGAGCAAAATATGGAAAATATTTGTAAGATTGCATAAATTCTGATCTACATGAGTGTTAGAAAACCCATAATACTTACATGTACGTGTCATTATTTCCCACCAGCTCCTTCACTGCTAAAAGGGCCGCCGAAGGACTCTGATTGCCATCCATCATAATGTCAATGTTGACATCACTTGTTTTAACACAAATACCAGACACTGATGATCCAACCATCTCCAGCCTACATCCTAGAAATACAATAGGTGAATGTTACATTAATGATTGTAACTCACTAGCCATAACTATATAAACACTTTCTATACCACTTCCCTACTGCATCTAATCACTGCTCTGACACAGCCAGTCAATCAGTAACTATTGTGGTTTATAAGTGCAGTCAATAAGTTGGCGGAGCAGAGCTAACATCAAGAAGTACATCTATGACAGGTTAAAAAGACTATAGGCAAAGCAGCCAGCCAGTGTCAAGTAGATTTTTTCAATAAATCAAGGTCCAGGTAAATCCCAGTCAGTCTGAATGATAACAGAACCCAAATCATTGATGGCACCACTGTCAGGGAACCTCGTATTACCTTCACATGGGTGTTTTTTTCATAGAAATGGACTTTTTCCAACCAAGTGGGGTGGCAAACAACAAAAAGCCGATTTCAACTTTGTTTTCATGAGAAATGACACTACCAGAGGAGGGATCAACCACCCAGACTGCCTGCACCACACAACAGTACAGACCATAGTGTAGTGGGCAGTGGGCTCGCCACATCCCTAGGCAAAAATCAACACGCGTGTTTCATTAGAAAAATAAGTAAGCTATAGCAAAGGAAATATTAATCATACCTTTTACTTTGGCAATAAGGAGATCATTCAGCTGTGACACAAGCTTCCTTCTTGTAGTGATCAGTTCTGGAGGTGCCGTAATCTCTTCACTGACGGCTACAATCAGTTTGTCAATGGTTGCAACATGTACATCCGTGGGCGAGGGAACATTCTTTAGGGTAGTTTCTAAATCTCTGGCCTGCAAAAGTAATTCATTGACTTACAAAATGTTCTATAGCTACCAATTCAGAAGTACATAAGTATTCTCATTTACAAATCTCTCTCTCTCTCTCTCTCTCTCACTCATTTTATAAAAGTGGTGTCCAATCATATACTGGGTAAAGGACTTGGAAAAGCCAATCATAAGATTGGTTATAAAGTAATAATTAAATATCTAACATCTCAAGGAAAAAAAACAAGGTATATTCCTGAGATTTCTCCTCCATGAGTTCTTCTATAACAAAAATCTAAAACCATATAGAATGGTTCACAAATCTACGACTTGAGGGCAAAGTCCTTGGGATGATAGTTCTCCCTGTAAATTCCCTTACATACCATGTGCCAATACAGTTATATATTTTACATTAATAACAACTCTTACCTGTATCTACAAGCAGCTGAGCATTAACATTTACACAAGTTGCAGGAGCAAATGAAACAGGTGGGGCAAAGTAATCCCCCTAAAAAAAAAAAAAATATCAGGAATGAACTATGAATTGAAATAATTACATAAACAAACAACACAAATTACCATAAAGATGTACAAAGAAATGTATGCAAATTCACATGTTTATCTTATTTTACTCTTTCTTACTGTAGTACATATTATGTTATCAGATGAATGAAGTAAACAATATTCCTCCCTTACATGCACATGCCTATAAATATTAACATTTGAAGAACAGAGAATTTAGAGCTCACCTCCTTCAATCTTCTGTGCCTGGTGTCTGTGATGTGCCTTTTACACACTACTAGGGAATCACAATGGTAATCACAGAGGCGACAGAAATACTTGGCTTTGGGGAACCGTAATGATTTCTGAAAATAGAAAGACATGGATATGTTATGTCACCCTGGTTGTTGATCACTTTCATGGCTGAAGTAGTGAAGAGGCTAGTTAACACCAAGGACCAGGGAACACTAGGCAATAATAGTGTGGAAGTCGAGGAAATGCAAAGCGATCCAGTTATTGTTTGCAGATGATACACCTCTGCTTAAAAGTACTGTAGCATGCTAACCACTTCACTACTGGGCCCTTAGACCATGTGTACTATACATACATATAATCTAGTCTATGCTGACGCCTGCTTCTTGGAACTACAGTACGTCAAGAGGGTGGCAACAGTAGGGGTCTCCATCTGTGCCTGTCCATGCACCTTGTATCTAAACTTCCCTCTCAGTACTCTAACAATTTTTCTTCCCATTTAACTGAATGCTGTCTTCTCATACTCCTGGCATCTATTCTACTCTTGTATCTTCTTAATGGCAAATCATTCTTCGCCATCCTCTCCAGGTGTCCAAACCATCTCAAGTGTGCTGTGCTTCACCATCTCTACCACTCCATAGTTCCTTCCTTCCCTTACTAGACATACTAAATCTTCTGCACACCCTCCCATTACTCATTACATCCATTATGTTCATGCCGCAGCCATATCTTCAGTAATTCATCTCCAGTGTTTGAGTCTTAGACAGTGTAACGGTGTGAAAATGTGACATCTAAATCAGCCTGACAAGAAGGAATAGGTCTCTGCTAGGCTCAACATATTTGTGGTTTATCAATTCACACATTATTGATTATATGCCCTCATATTATTGCCTTATTTTGTAGGGAGAGGGAACCAAAGGGAACCAAAGGAAAGAAAAGCATTGATAATAATGATGGTGATGATGACAATGATAAAAAGATATACAAAAAAACTTTTAAATGAAGCTTACCTTCTTCAAAGGAAATAAAAACTGTTCTTCAAGCTCAGCAAGAACCTCAGGGCTAGGACGAAATTCTGGGCTTTCAGTTTCAGCGCCCACAATGATTGGAGAGTTATGGGCGCTGCCGAGAGGCCTCGGACCATTCATTCTTGGGTCCTTGTTATCCCTGAGAGGACCACCAGAGGCTCGGTGGAGGTAAGGTTGATTGTGGTGTGGGTTGCGATAATTACTATTACTATTATAGAGGCCTTCATAGTTAGGTTGTCTATGAACACCTCTGCTCGGACTGCCATAATGATCTAAATGTCTATTGTCATAGTTTCTGAAAGGTGAATTATGACTCCGATCAAAGTTCATGTGTCTGGGATTTCCTCCAATAGGACTCTCAACTCTTCTTCTATTGTCTTGATACCTGTGAAAAACAATAAAAACACGAAATGTTGAAAACACCCAGACAGTCATTGGAGGAGTTATCAATGTCAGCACCATCACCTCTCCTATAGCCATGGAGTGGAAACACACAGACTTAGAAGAAAAAATAAAAAAAAAGACTAATATACTATTGTGCATCTCTCAATATAGTATTATTCTCCGACACTCTTCCACGATTCACACTTCTTACTATAAGGTGGAAAAATGAATTCAGAAAATAATACTGATAAGTTTATATTCATAAAATAAGTACTACATATACAACTATAATATTACTATCACTTACCTGTTGGCTTCCCAAGACTGCTGCTTACTAGAAGGACTCCCTGTTTTCTCAAAGGCATGAGGAGACTGTGCCTGGAAAAGAAAATAGGCATATACATCAACTATACACTTACCATCATTACTGTCCCTCTGCCAAATAAAGGTAGCAAGATTCAGGCTTCTGTGAATGAAACATTTACCAAAACTTATATATAACAAAAGAAATGACAAAACAACAAAGGAAATAGATGAGCAGCTGAAAAAAAAGCAAAGATGTTGTGCTGTATGGCATAAGCACGTCGCCTCTTTTCTGATCTATCTCTATCTCAAACGTCTGTTCCTAAGAATTCCCCCGATGGAATGGCCACAACAGAGGAGTCTCCATTTATTCTTGTCCTTGGATACTCTCCTTGCATTCTCTAATCCTTAAATTCTTCTCTCTTACATACTCTAGCACTCTTTCCTCCTATTTCACAAGGGATAAAATTGGGAAAAGAAAAAACAAGTCAACAAACCTGTTTCACCTGTTTTTGGCCAGCAACAGCTAGTAATGATGGTATGGACCTCTCTTCACTAGTTGTTCCTGGATCATCCATTGGAATTCTCAACAGCTGCTTGATCTGGTTTGTTGCGTCATATCCAACACCACCTGTCCATCCTCCACCTCGAGACTCACCTCCTCCACTTGCGCCGTCCATTGTACCATCAAAGGCCCAACTTACTGAAATGCGGAACAGCATTCATTAGTTTCCAGATAAATCATAATAAAGTCCCATAACAATATCACTTCAGTCTTACCTTTACCTTCATTTATAATAGGCACAGTAACCCTTCTCATAATCCATACCCACATTTGTATTCACCATCAGGAAAAAAATACAATCATATTAGATGTAACTATGGATTAAAAAATACAGTAGCCTACAAAACCAATGCCAACTATGTATGACACAGAGCCTCTTCTATTGTTTCTCAGGGTGAAGTTGCTGAACTTCATTAATTTCCAATGGTGTGGGAACAGAAATAGGATATAAAGGAACAACCTACCATTTACACATTCACCATTTGCTCTTTCCATCTTTTAATACAATTCCAAGTAATTCACATTCAGCATTTACACACTGTTTATATTCAAGGGGAGGAAGTAGCAGAGTGGTTAGCATCTCTGAGTGGCGTGCTCGGTGACTAGAGTTCGATCCCTGATGAGGGCGAATGTCCACTTCAGATCTTTCTGCAGCCGTAGAGTGGCCTAAGAACACTCACATGCTACCCATTAACTCCACCTTTGATTGCGAGATCATCGGAGGATATGGGGGGGGGGGCCCCATGAGCCTCTATAATCACAGGCGTCACTATAAAAAATTCTGTCTACGCCACCCCAGGCGAGGGCCAACCATCACAGTCCTCAAGTGAACCTCCAGGGCCTACCATCCCACCCCTGGAGGTCACTGCCTACAGACGCTATAGGCACAAATGTAAAAAAATTATAATAATAAATATATATAAAAAAAGTTACACAGGGCGTGACTAGCATTCAAAACTCGCACACAGCAATGCAGCGGCCAAGGAGCACTGCCATCATGAAATGGACGCCTACACACAGTGTTCAGACTGTAGGTTACACAGCTTGCAAGTAACAGCATTAGCTACTCAGGGTAAGCAGCTGGCTTTCGTAAATGACATAATTTTGTTAGGCTCTTACTTATCACAAAAGACAGTTATCTGCTCTCGCTGTCAGCAATGTGACTGCATGACCACATCATATCTCATCTGTATAATCTCATCTTTGTTGTACAAGCCTTTATGTACAAAGTTGATACTGCATACCGATAACTACAAAAAACAATTAATTGGGGATGGGATTGGGATTCATTGTATAATTGGACACTTTTTAATGTGAATTTGACTTTAATTAGGATGTTAAAATGTGGGGTTAGGTTAGTGAGTTAAAAGAGGGGGTTAGGTTAGTTAATTTCCATATCTCCTATACACTCTACTTCCTACCAAAAACATCTTATATTTCTGAAAGCAACGACACAGAGAGAGATACTCCACTATATACATTTGGAAGATCTTAGAAGAAAAAGTACCCAACCCCTCTCATATCAATGAAGTGGAAGCATACACAAACGAGAGGACAGGACGGAAATTCTTCAGGAAAGCTCCACCAATTCAAGCCCCGGCAAGGATCAAGTCCCTTCTCTCAGCCAGCCTACCCTACAGTGGCCCAAAATTCTTCAACAGCCTCCCAAGAAGCATCAGAGACATCACCAGGTGCTCCGTATACAAATCAAAATCCCAGTTGGACAAATACCTGTGGACAGTTCCAGACAAACCACCAGTATCGGGTTACACTCCACTATGCATGCGCTATACAGGAACTACCACGTGTAGGTCTCACAGCCTCTTGCAGCTTCCTTATTTTCTTAATGTTCTTATGTTTTTATGCAGAGCACCCACACACTCATTACTGGACAGAGTTAACCTACAGTGTAGGGACGCTAGGACCGGCTGCAGGTACAACACTACGGCTCTGAAGAATTAACCTCTAGACCAGGGTTTCTCAAACTGGGGGTCGCGAAAGTCTTCTGGGGGGTCATGAGATTTCTAGAATGTGCAAAATGCATTAAAGAACACAATATTCATAATTTATGATCATTCTTTTATATATATTTTCAGTATAGAACAAAACAATTATACCTTCCTAGGGTTTAATAAATTACTAACAAAAAAGTACAGTTACATAATCTGACTCTGAGAAAAGAGTTGATCCTTTGTCCCTCCCCTTTCCGTCAAGCCCTCACCACCACACTCACACGTCCAGTAGCCATACATACATACAGGGAGGTCCCGAAGATACGAGCAGTTAGGTTCCACCTGGTATACTCGTAAAGCGAAATCTCGTATAACGAAACACATAACTAATGGTAAAATATAGGTTTGGTTCCAGGACCATCCATAAAAAAATAAAAATAAAAAATAAACGTTTTTCAAGCTAAAATAAACTATAGCAAATACAACAAACACACAGCGTCTATATTACCCACACTGTACTACCTATTCTGTAGAAAAAGCATTCTGAAAGAGAAAATAGCACACAAAATAACATAAATGCACATTAATTAAACATAAAACATGCATAACAAGCAAAAAAGACGTTGTACTGTAGGGGACCCCGCGTGATACAAAAGAGGGTAGTGTAGCGGTCCCAAGGTTGGGGCCGCACACCTGGCTAAATACCCCTAAGGATCAGGCCGCGCCATATGCTTAATTACCCTTCAGGTCATGCCTTGCTTGGTGACTTGACTGCAGTCCCAAGGTTGGAGCCTCACACCTGGCTAATTACCACTAAATGTCAGGCCGCGCCATATGCTTAATTACCCTTCAGGTCACGGCTTGCTAGGGGTGACCTGACTGGGGTCAACCAAATCCCCCTTTGTCCAGACTGGGAGTGGTAGGGCGAGTATTTTGAACTTGATAATTTTACTCACCCCAGTTTGAATGTCGTAGCATTGGATTTTCGATCTCGTATATTGAAAATAGACCCTAATTTACACATCTCGTATCATCGGATTCTCGTATATCGAATGCTCGTATAACGGGACCTCCCTGTACATGTATCATCACCGCCCGACTCTTGCTAATGCATTACAAATCCACATCACAAGTCTACTTTATTTAGGTTACTTATTTTTTCAATGCGTGTAAAGCAAGAATATAGGATATAAATTGCACTGCTTACGATATCATTTAAGTATTCATAATGTTGTACCGAATATTATACATAGAATATTATGATACAGAGCAATACGACTCTACTTATGTGTGGGTATGTGTGTGTTTGTGTGTATGTGTGTAAGAGAGAGAGAGAGAGAAAGAGAGAGAGAGAGTGAGAGAGAATGAAAAAAACAGTGAACGAATGTAATGTGTCAGATTGTCGGAAATGTTTTGGTTAGGATGGGGGTCGCAAGCCTTTCAAAATTATTTGGAGGGGTCGCAGGCCAAAAATTTTGAGAACCTCTGCTCTAGACAACATCAAGTATCAAGTAAGTAGCTTGAATTTGGTCAGGTAACGTAACCAATGTCCATGTATTGTATTAAACTCCTGTTTTACAGTGTGTTTGGACAAGCGAATAATGTGGTGTCCAATAGGTGGCTAGACGATTCGAACGAATACTTTTTCGAGCGGAGGACAATCCGAGCGAATACTTTTTCGAGCGGGGGACCATTCGAGCGAATACATCTTCGTAATATTTCTGTAGTGGGCTTTCAACGATTTCGAGGCCAAAACTTAGTTTTCCTGAATAGTTTTGATGTGTATTGAATGAATCTGGCACTCGGTTTTGTCTGAAAAAAAATATATAATTTAAATGTGTGGGGGGATCCCCGCCCCGCAAACCTTGCTCTGCTTCTCACTGCCGTGGTATTAATATTTTTTCTTTTTTTCTTGATATCATCTGTTACTAAACCGAACGTTTGTTTGATGTTTCCTAAATGTTTCCTGTCCAGACTTCAGTAACTGTTGTTTTCAGGATGTCTGAGTGAGGAGGATGCTGCAGCTGCCAATGCGTTTTACGTTATAATGCACTCACTCACTTTTTCTTTTAATCAACGTTCACATAAACACACACACACACACACACAGCCATAACAGCTAGGCGTCCTGTTTCTATAAATACTACCGTCAGGACATTCCAGGTTGAGGGGAGTGAGGTCAGGTCAGGTTCCCCAGGTGTTCCCCAGGTGTTCCCCAGGTGTTATCCCCTTCCTACTTCTGCCCTGACTTACTAGGAGGGGTCTCAGTCTCCTCACCTACGTAAATATTACTTTTATTGTTTTCATTATTATTGATGCTATAATTACTATCTCTTTAAATTACTGCCATCGCTACTATTTCATTACTATTATCTATAAGCATATAACCAGTAATATTACAGGAACTACCACGTGTAGGTCTCACGGCCTCTTGTAGCTTTCTCTGCACGCACACACACACACACACGCAAGCACACGCAACACACACACACGCAAGAATAGCCATTCGCTCGAATGGTCCTCCGCTCGAAGTCATTCAGTCGAAAGGTCGTGTATTCGTCCAAGAATGCAAAACCTTTTTTCTTCCTTTTCATCTATTACAAGTGGAACTGTCGCCGAAAATTTCATCGTCGGCTGGTGTTCCATTGTCGGCGAGAGTTCTTGGTTGGTGTTTCGGCGAAAATTCAGAGTAAATATGCAGTTTCAATCAATACTCTCCTGACATAACTGGGGTGGCTGCAGCCTGCAACCCACCCCGTTAGACCCCCTTGTTAGTTCACTAACCTAACCCGGCCATTGATTACATAACTTAATCACCGATCGTGTATTGGTTTAAACTGCTCTTATATCGAAAATTAACCAAATTTTGGAGATAAAAATATGCCATACTGTTCATTGTCTTTGGTATTTCAGCCACAAGCTTCGGGGGTAATCAACCTTGACAAGTTTCGGTAAGCACAGTGCCGTAAACTCAATATATAGACTAGCACATCCCACACAAACCACTACCTCACCAACGACACAATAACTCAAGTCACCTGGATCACCTCATCGCCAGGTGGAAAGTGACCAGTATGTAAACAAATCACTCTGCACTTTCCCTTCACACCAACACCAAAATTTCTCTTTTTTTGATGAATATTTCCCGATTGACGTACATGACACCTTCCATCCTGACCTGCATTCATCTTTGTACTCACAGTCATGTCATTCATGTATAATAGGAGAGTGGAGGAGGCCGGTGATGCGATAAGGGGCCTCGGTGGGTGAAGGCGTCGCAATATCCGATGTTATTGTGGTGCATCAGCCGCGAGGGGGCACCAGGCCGCTACCGCCCGCCAAACATGAATACTCCAACTGGATGCCTGCTGCTTGTAATTCCTTCAAGGCACAAGTGTCTCCATTTGCACCTGTCCATGCACCTCACTTTCATATCTTCTAATCTTCTCACTCCTCTTGTTATTGTCTTACATCACCTCTTACATAATATACACTCTTCCCAAATAAGTATGTCGTTCTATCACACTTCCAGCACGACGTAGCACCTGTCCATGCATCTCGTTCTCACATGAGAACACTGTACACAAGGAAGCTACAAGAGGTCGTGAGACCTACACGAGGTAGTACCTATTACTCAACACTACCTACATCCACCTTTCATCCCTATACATAAAATTGTCTAATCTATATAAAGCCCTCCTTTTAAAACTCCCCTCAGCAAAAAGACTGATTCCAAGCAGCTATCAAAAGACTTCATCAGCACTAACTACCATCTGATGACTGAGTCCATTCCAATCATCTATACTACCCTATTTGTGAACCAAATTCTCCCTATTTCTTCCTCGATCTAAATCTAAGTGTTTTCAGTTTGAATCCGTTAATGGGCCCCAGACATAACTACGTCACGGTTTGTTTACATCGGTGCATTGTGGGGATAAGTCGGGGTCGCCGCGGGTGGACCTACGAAGGGAAAACTACGGCGATGGAAGAATTTCGAGTTATTTTGCGCGAAATTGATATTCCAGGTGCTATATTACTGTGCTCTGTTCTCGCTGACAACACTAAAGAGAAGACCTGAGGTAATGGCTGATGTGCAGAGGCTTCTAAACCAAGAAAACAGAGTCATAACAGAGCCTCGTCAAAAGGTAAGCAACTGGTAGGTACGTAATGTGTCCCTACCACTTGCTTACTTCTTAATGAGACTGCTGTGACTGTTTTCCTGATTTAGAAGCCTTTGCTCATCAACCATCACCTCAGGTCTTCTCTATGTTGTCAGCGAATTCTTGTCTTCGAACTTCTCTATTGTTTTTCCGTGCCTCCCAGCACCGCCTGATACATATGCGCGGAGACTCTGAGAAAAATGTAGTACTTGGGGAATTTTGGGTGTTTCTGATATTTTTTTTGTGCGATGTGGCATGTATACTTGCATCCTGTGTGGGTGCAGCGTGGGGGCTGTGCCTTTACCGAGAGCTTAGCACCCATTTGCAAACTGTGGGGCGACGATATATGTGTGCAGATGTGTGCAGCGGCGGCAAGCGGCGGGGAGCGGCGGGTAGGTGCAAGGCCACCGAGATGAGAGGGCTGCCGGCTGCAGTACCACTACCAGCCACTCCCCGTCGCTCCTAAGGTCTGCACACATATATCGTCGCCGTGTGGGTTGTGAATGGGTGCTAAGCTCTCGGGAATGGCACAGCTTTCTTGCCGTGCCCATGCAGGATGCAAGTATGTGCCGTGTCGCACAAAAAGAATACCAGAAGCACCCAAAATTCCCCAAGTACTACATTTTTCTCAGAGTCTCCGTGTGTCTGTGTCGGGCGGGGCTGGGAGGCTCACTCGTGTGACGTCGCCAGCAAGTTTCGCGCCACGGCTGGAATGTGGCTGTTGTTTTTCCCGCGCTTTTTACAAAAGTCATGTTTTTAGGGAAATAAGGCGTGAAAATGAATATTTTTTTGTGGATTAGGTATTTTGAATGAACATTCACATAATTATGCAAGAAAAAATGGGGTCTGGACGATTACTTTAAAGCATCAATAATAAACCTAATCAAACCCTTAACTAACCTACTCTAACGTTCTAACCTAACCCTCAAACTAACCTAACCTAACCATGATTTTTGTTTGTTTGCACATTTCATTGTTACTTTCACACTCGTTGTGACCTGTAGAAACAAAAGAAAGGTAAAAAATACTTGAATCCAGACCCAGTCATGTTCTAATTAGCCTCGACGACAACTGCGGCAGACAGATGACTACCGTGGATGTACGTTTGCGTGGGTGAAAGACGTGTTATAGAGACGGATGAATGGTATGCGTATGGCAGGGGCTGAAAATGAGGTGAATATAATGAAGTGATAATGTGACAACCAGAATTTAGAGATTTTGTGGAACTGAATGCTAATATTGCGTGGGAGTGATATTGGATTGATTGATTAATTTAATGCCAAAAAGGTGGAAATGTGCCAGACATCAGAGGTCACATGGCACTGTGGCAAAGCATAAAATGGTGAAGAGGTTATAGAGAAAGAGTGAAACGGTGAGGGGAGTGCACATGATTGGATTATGATTTCTTATTACTCGGAAAATATTAATGAATTCTTGTTTTGAGCAGTAATGTATTAAGTGTAGGAATATGATTGGAATAGAGATTATGTTCTCGATGCCCAGGCGGTGATGATTGCGCAGTGTATACCAAGGTTACAACGTAGTGTTTGTGCGTGCGGGGAATACATGATAGAGTGTGTGGCAACTGCATCCCGTGCGTGGTGACTGAATGAATAATACAAGCCAAGGTGTGCCGGGAAACCCTAAATGGACCCATTTACTCTACTTGAGGTAACGATAGATTGGAAATCTTCAAGACTCATATAGTAGGGCAGTGATGCTGAATTTTCGATGTGAACAGTATTTTTGATGATGCAGCCATTTTAAGTGGAGGAAAATTTGTGCGCCCTAAAACGACCGGCGCCATGCTGTGACGTCAACAACATAGGGTTGTCAAGCGGCCGCAGCGGGCCGCTCCACAGTAACATTAACTTGCATTACCCCTACTACCGCAAGATGGCCAATAATCCTCCTTCAAGTTTTGTGGTAGGTTTCACTGTTTGTGAATATATAAGTTGTAGTTTATAAGGAAGAAGTGATTAGACAGGGACAAGTGACCCATGACAACAGGCAAGTGATGACTTTAGGCATCGCAACTCCTTAAGCGGCTATTACACGGGCACTATTCTGCTCAGTGAGCAGATTTCACTGAGCAGTTTTGAGGATTTTGCTCGATGAAAGCCTGTTTGGTTGAGCAAACAGAGAACTACTTCGAAGCTATTTTTGCTCGTCATTTGAGTGAGCAAAAACGTTTTCTGTTATAAAGGACCGAAATTAGTGGATGACTATATTATTTATTGCAAGATCATTTTCTTCTAAAACTCAAAAAGACATCAACATGCCTGCTGACTGGACAGACGAGATGGAAAGCTTACTGATTGACTTAGTTCAGGCACATCCTACAATATGGAACATATATAGCCCTTTATTTGTTAAAAAAACATTAAAAAAGAAAACATGCACCCTCAATGCCTAAGAAGCCTGACCCAAGTCATTTATTTACGGTGATACACAGGCGACAGGTGTGTTGCGAGGCCGTACAGGTGTGTAGTGACAGGTGTGGTGTATATGGTAAAGCGAGAGAGGCTAAGAGTGCAGTGTTAGCACCCGAGTGTGTGTGTCTGACCTAAAGAGCGAACGCGTAGTTCTCGTCCACTATAACGGCGTCAGCCCCGTACCACCACGGCCACGGGTAAGGCGCGGGCCACAGTGGTCCATAGAAGCTACTCACGGGGATTACAGGAAGTTTAAATGAATCAAAAGCCTTTGGCCTAATCAAAAAAACTTTCTTAATTTGTGTGGGGGTGTGTGGCAACCCTCATCTTCCCGCCACATCTCAGTGTCACCCGGGGCGGGCAGTTGTGACTCCGGCGAGGCAGTGACCAGTCGTCCTGTCAGCTCTCTGTAATTAGAGGTTAAGTCTCCAATAAACATCACGGCGCGCCCCCAGCCCTTCTGTGTTCCAACCCCACCATGGCGCAGTATCTTCAGGGGCTCATGGAGGAAGGCATGGGCGGCGTAGAGACGCCTCCGGCAGGTAGCGGGCGCGCGGAAAGAGCCGCGTGGTCCAACTTGCCGCCATACCACAACGCCACGCGTTATACACCAAGCCCCGACATCACACCAGCCACTCAGCAGCAACTCTGGCCAACGACCCGGCAGCATCGCCCACCACCTCCTCCAGGACCAGGGGGAGCGACCGTGGGCATGTCGCCGGCAACATTTGAGGCGTGGGCCACCAGCGTAGAGGACTACAGCAGCATCTGCGGTTGGGCGGCACCCACAGCGGCACCTTATGTACGCCTCCTTTGTAACACAGAGGTGCAACAGCGCATTGACGCGCGCCTGGGCAAGCAAGTGTTCAGGCAACTCTCAACCACGGAGGCAATCGACGTTGTGAGAAGCGTGGTGATCGGTACACGCTGTATTATCGCAGCGTGGGCGGAATTCTTCTCTCTAGCACAGGCATCGAGTGACAGTGTGTGTGCATATATCTCCCAGTGCCGCGCCAAAGCGAATGAGTGCGGCTTTAGGTGCCCTGAGTGCCAGTGCCCCTTAGAGGAGTACATGCTCAGCAAGAAAATAGTGATGGGGCTACGTGATCGCAACATGAAAGCGAGTGTTGCGGGTGTTGCGTTGCTTCCCACGCCTCGAGTCATTCAGTGAAATAGTTCGCGTGTGTGAAATTTTTGAGGCCGCGGAAAAGGCGAGTAACCAACCTTCGAGCTACGTAGCCAGTGTGGGGGTCGGTGACACACTAACCCCGCCCATCATGGCTCCACACCACGAGGTGGCGGCAGCGGGCCCCGCGCGCCGGCTTAGCGGACAAGGAAAAACCCGCCAAGACGGAGTCCGGCGGGGACGCAGGCGGTGCCCAGCATGCGGTGAATCTGAGTGTACAGGTGGGCGTCAGTGCAGAGCGTTTGCAGCGACATGCCGTTGTTGCGGCCAGAAGGGGCACTTCTGGCGCCTGTGTCCGGCCCTCACCCCCCAGGGCGGCGCTCGTCCGCCCACCCATCATTCGAACTTCACCCCTACCTCCGGTGCAGTGATCGTTGGAGGAGTGGAGATGGCGGCGTCGCTGCCCGTGGTGATCAGCTGCTCACGCCCTCGCGCCACGTGTCCCTACACAGCAGTGGCGGACACTGGGGCGCAAGTGTCTGTGGCGGGTCGCCTACTGTTGGGGGACCTCGGCATATCCCAACGTCAGCTCCAGGCTACACCCACGACAGTCACCCACGTTGCCGGGGGCAGCATGCGACTCCTGGGAACCATCACCTGTCAGGTCTCCGTGGGGACTGTCTCCACCACAGAGTGCATCTACATAGCCGAAGGCGTGCAGCAACTCTACCTATCGCTCAAGGCATGCAAGGCCCTTCGCCTGGTCCATCACACCTTCCCGCGCCCCCTTTCACCCACCAGTGTGTGTGCTGTGGAGCCACCAGACACCCCACAAGACCCACGTCGCCCGGAATCGCCACCTCACGAACTTGTAGAGGAGAACGTCGATCGCCTCGAGAAATGGTTCTTGGAGCACTTCGGGCGCACTGTGTTTGCCATGGGACGCACGCCGCTACCAGAGATGAGCGGTCCGCCTCACCACGTCCACCTACGGCCCGACACACGCCCCCACGCAGTCCACGTCCCAGCCTCAGTCCCGCTCCACTTCTTTGACGAGGTACGACGACAGTTGGACGACGATGTTGACAAGGGCATCATCGAGGCGGTGCCCGCAGGCGAGCCCACCGAATGGTGCTCCAGAATGGTGGTAGTACCAAAAAAGGACGGAAGGCCCCGTCGCACGGTCGACTTTCAGCGCCTTAACCGTGCGAGCCTCAGAGAGACACACCACACCAGACCGCCCTTCGATCTCGTCTCTAGCGTGCCCAAACATACATTTAAGACCGTAGCGGACGCATACTCGGGCTACCACCAGGTCCCCCTCGACGAGGAGAGCCGCAAGCTCACAACATTCATCACCCCCTGGGGGCGCTACCGGTACCGCCGCACCCCCATGGGCCACTGCGCTTCGCAGGACGCGTTCACAAAGCGTTTTGACGACACCATCACCGACGTGCCCAGGAAGCTCAAGTGCGTGGACGACACTCTACTCCACGACAGCAGCGTCAGCGACGCCTTCTGGCACACATACAATTTTCTCCAGAGGTGCATGGAGAGCGGTGTCACCCTGCGACCTGACAAGTTCCACTTCTGCAGGAGGAGCGTCACCTTTGCCGGCTACCTCCTGGGCTGGGAAGGGTACCAGCCAAGCCGCGACCTCGTCAACAGCATAACCGACTTCAAGATGCCCGCCCAGCCCACCCTGACTGACGTGCGGTCATGGTTCGGCCTCGTCAACCAGGTCGCGCCCTTCCTGGCGGTCGCCCCTGTCATGGAGCCCTTCAGGGAGCTACTCAAGAAACCGGGTGGGAAGGCAGTGTACTGGGACAAGCAGTTGGAGGCGCTCTTCACCTCCGCCAAAGACACTATTGGGCGATTGGCGGCCGAGGGACTGCGCTTCTATGATGTGTCGCGCCCTACAGCAGTCCTCACTGACTACAGTCGCCAGGGTATTGGCTTCCTTGTCCTGCAGCAGTACTGCGAGTGTGTCTCGGAGAAGTCGCCGCTATGCTGCCCTGGCGGGTGGAAACTTGTGCTCTGTGGCAGCCGACATCTCACAGCGGCCGAGAGGAACTACAGTACCCTCGAGGGAGAAGCGCTTGCCATCGCCTGGTGCCTAAAGAAGGCACGCCTCTTCCTCCTTGGCTGCAAAAACCTCACGCTCGTCACAGACCACAAGGCCCTTACAAGGATTTTCGGAGACAAGGAACTAAAGGACATAGCCAACCCCGGATCCTCAACCTAAAAGAGAAGACGCTAATGTTCACCTTCCGCATCAAGTACCTGAAGGGCGACACTAACTGCGCGGCAGACGCCTTGTCGCGCTACCCGATCCTGTCAGGTGGGCCAGAAGAATCGGACGAAGACGATGAAGAGCTGGTATGCGCAGCCATGACCGCAGCCACGGCCGCGGCAGCCGAGGACGAGGTGGGGCATGTGGTAGACCTTTATCAAGTGGAGGAAGAGGCTGCACGGGACGAGGAGTACCGGCTCTTGCGGGAATGCGTAGCCAATAACGGCTGGGCTGAACGAAAGGACTGGGAGCCGCTCGCCCTCCGCCAGTACTTCAAGATGCGGCGCCACCTCTCCTGCCAAGGGAACATCGTCCTTTACACCTGTGACGAGAAACACCCGCGGCTGGTCATACCTGCGGCCCTGAGGCGTGCAGTCCTCGCGAACCTTCATGCGGGGCACCAAGGCAGGGACTCAATGCTACGCAGGGCGAGGCAGTCAGTCTACTGGCCAGGGATTGACGCGGAGGTGGAGCAGAAGAGGCGCCAATGTGCGGTATGCGATACGCACGCCCCCTCCAGCCCCGCAGAAACCCTCTTGCCCACCCCGCCCCCGCAGTACCCATTCCAGCAAGTGGTGGCTGATTTATTTCAACTGGACGGCCACACCTATATCGCCGTCGCTGACAGGCTCTCGGGATGGCTCGAAGTGGAGCACCTGTCAGGCGACGCCACCAGTGCACGCCTCATCACGGTGTTCCGACGATGGTTCAAGCGCTTCGGCATCCCAGAGGAGCTGTCGTGCGATGGGGGAACGAACCTCACCAGCCAGGAATCCAAGGGCTTCCTCGACACCTGGCGTGTGCGGCTGAGGGTCTCATCAGCACATTACCCCCAGTCTAACGGCCGCGCAGAGGCGGCAGTCAAGTGTGCCAAGAGGTTGCTACGCGGTAACACTGGCCGGAACGGCTCCCTGGACACCGACGCCGCTGCATGGGCCATCATGCAGTACCTCAACACCCCCCCGCAGGGCTCTGAAGCCTCCCCAGCCCAGCTGATCACAGGACGTCAGCTGCGGGACGCCATACCTGTGGACGCGTCGCTCTATGAGGTTTAGCGAGCGATGGGCGTGGCTGCTGCGGGAGCGCGAACGGGCCATGGCCCGCTCTGGGGACAGTGCAGCTTCCCGGCATGACCAAACAGCCCACAACCTCGAGCCCCTCACGCCCGGCCTACGGACCCGCATCCTAAACCCCGGCAGTGGGCGCTGGGATCGCGCAGGCACTGTCCTGGAGACTACGGCACCCAGGCAGTACTTGGTGCGGCTGGACGGCAGTGGGCGCACCACCATCAGGAACCGGCGCCACCTGCGCCCTCTCACATGCGTTCAGGCGCACTACGACGGGACAACAGCGATGCCCGGCGCCACCCCGCCCAGCCAAGGAAGGCCTCAACGCCACAGACAGGCACCACGCCACCTGCTGGACTACGTGTTAGGTAACGCCACCCCTCAGGCAACACACTGAGGGCCACACATATCACAAAATTTGTTTGTATCCCTCGGTTCACTCTTTTTCAAATGTTTCTGTTTTTTCATTACACCGCCCACGGTGAGCTATTTGTGTAATTGGGGGGGGAGTGTGGGGGTGTGTGGCAACCCTCATCTTCCGCCACATCTCAGTGTCAACCCGGGGCGGGCAGTTGTGACTCCGGCGAGGCAGTGACCAGTCGTCCTGTCAGCTCTCTGTAATTAGAGGTTAAGTCTCCAATAAACATCACGGCGCGCCCCCAGCCCTTCTGTGTTCCAACCCCACCAATTTGGTATGTTGAATTGAAAGTAGTTAGTTTCGTACACTGATTTTGAGTATTTTCGTACATACCTGGTGTCATTTCGTAACTCTAGTAGTCAAGTTCAACTCTGCGCTGAGTGTACGAAACGACTATGGTTTCATATAGACTACGAAACAACTTTTGGTAATAATGGACGAGAGTTTCGCGGTCGTTTTCAGAGACACCAACTATTTTTGGTAAAACTTTGGAAGAAGTCCTTCACCCCTATCTTTTTTTTCTTCCCCCTATAGCCAACAAGCCTGGAGAACTGGCGGGAATACGGGGTTTTTGGGTGAGGGAAGCAAATATAAGTGATTTATGGCTCCCAAAAAAATCATCAAAGTCACTATAAGTAAAAATCTAACCTAACCTAACCTTAACCACAAAGTATACCTAACCTAACCTAAACCACAAAGTATACCTAACCTAACCTTAACCACAAAGTATACCTAACCTAACCTAACCTTAACCACAAAGTATACCTAACCTAACCTAACCTAACCTAACCTTAACCACAAAGTATACCTAACCTTAACCACAAGGTATACCTAACCTAACCTAACCTTAACCACAAAGTATACCTAACCTAACCTTAACCACAAAGTATACCTAACCTAACCTTAACCACAAAGTATACCTAACCTTAACCACAAAGTATACCTAACCTAACCTAACCTTAACCACAAAGTATACCTAACCTAACCTAACCTAACCTTAACCACAAAGTATACCTAACCTAACCTAACCTAACCTTAACCACAAAGTATACCTAACCTAACCTAACCTAACCTAACTGGACTTAGAATTTTTTGAGGCACCTCATATTTCATAGCGGCCGTGTGGGTTAACCAAGGCTGAGCGCACGCTGGAACCTTTACAGATGTGAAGTACAATAAGCATACAATACAGTGCGGTAGTTCATTTCAGTCAAAGCCGGAAGGATGAGTTCCAAAGTATTTTCCAATTTTTTCTTGGCCTACAATAGCTGCTTGTTCTAATGGAGAGTTTTATTTTGCGCAACCCCCCCCCCCTCTCCCCCCAAAAAAATGTAATAATGAAACCTAACCTAACCTTATAGGTTTTAATGAAACTTAACCTAACCTTAAAGGTTTTAATGAAACCTAACCTAACCTTAAAGGTTTTAATGAAACCTAACCTAACCTTATAGGTTGTAATGAAACCTAACCTAACTTTAACCACAAAGTATACTTTTTTTTTTTTTTTTTTTTTTTTCCTCAAAATAAAGCTATCTCCATTATAACAAGCACCGCTTATTAGGAAGCGCTATGATCATTTGTATCATTACCGCACTCAGGTCTGTATGCATTTTGCTCATCAAAACACAGATCACCGTGTAATAGTTTCGTTGAGCAGCTCAGTGAAATCTGCTCACTGAGCAGAAAAGTGCCCGTGTAATAGCGCCTTTACAAAGAGCTCAAATGAACCTACAATGACATGTAGCCTACAGCTAGACAGATATACGAACTCATAGAAGAACAGGTAGAATGAGAGCGCCTTCCACCTGCACCCACACACACACTAAGAAGTAAGCAAGTGGTAGGGACACATTACGTACCTACCAGTTGCTTACCTTTTGACGAGGCTCTGTTATGACTCTGTTTTCTTGGTTTAGAAGCCCCTGCACATCAGCCATTACCTCAGGTCTTCTCTTTAGTGTTGTCAGCGAGAACAGAGCACAGTAATATAGCACCTGGAATATCAATTTCGCGCAAAATAACTCGAAATTCTTCCATCGCCGTAGTTTTCCCTTCGTAGGTCCACCCGCGGCGACCCCAACTTATCCCCACAATGCACCGATGTAAACAAACCGTGACGTAGTTATGGGTAGGGTCCATTGGACCCGTTTACTCTACTTGAGGTAACGATTGATTTGAAATCTTCAAGCCTCATATAGTTGGGCAGTGATGTTGATTATTCTATGTGAACAGTATTTTTGATGATACAGCCAATTTAAGTACAGGAAAATTTATACGCTCTAAAACGACTGGCGCCATGTTGTGACGTCAACAGCGCAGAGCCGCAGACAACAGAGCAAAACAGCTGTGAAGCGGCCGCTATTATATGTACTACCTACTCACAGTCTATAACACAGTCACAGCCCTGCTGTTTTCATGTACTGCTTATTTGGTAAATAACATGTCCATTAATACCAATTGTGTTGTTATAAGGTAATAGTCTATTACTACCACTGCTATTGCTACTACCAACACTACTACTTTAATTACCCACTGGCCACGGCTGCCGTGTGCATGGTGTGGGAACCGTGTTCCATTAGGTAGGACTGAGGGAGCATGCATGGAGTATATTATGAATAATTTCTACTGATGACTTACCCTCGACCTCAAATACAATAAATATTTTTCCTCTGCTTGAAAGAAAGAAAAATGCTTCTGAGTGAGTTAAATGCATATACTTTCTATTGATCACTTTTAACACCAACGAACATAACTAAATTACACCAGTTACCCTTACAAATTTTCTATAATGCCATGTGTTGGTATACGTGTCTCCCTCTTGTACATGTCTAATACGCGTTCTCTGAACCGACATAACAACACAAAAGTCAGTGACCGATCATTCGTGGCCTTGTACGGCAGCGACCACTGCCGATGCTTTGTGGGATGAAGTTGAGAGAAACTCAGCAGCTCATGGTTTTGATACTTCAGAGTGTAGAATGTGTAGATCACCAACCCCAAGGAAACGGAAACTCTACACAATGGAGTCGTCTGGTTGAGGAAAAAAGTACTACATACCGCCAGAATTTTAATTTCTGAATTTCTTTTGTGGACCTCGGAGATTGTTCATACTATACGAGTGGTTGTTCATAAAATTCTTATGTACATATTCTTATAGTTCATTTAAAGTTGGTTTCGTGCCTTATAATGAGGTAATAACATATTTTCTGAAGTTTTGTTGATGTGGCCATATACGTCAAAATTAAGGGATGAATATATAGTATCGGTTTTTACACATTTGTTTAAATATTTCTTGATCTATAGTTTTATTTAAATACTCCCAGTGGTCACCACCCACCAGGGAGCACACACTCTGATTTCAGTGTTAAGGATTCAACACGAATTAACTTCTTCTATCCTATTCTAGATCATATGTTAACACTAGCCGCAAAGCCGCCCTCCGGGCGGACTTTTTGGCTAGCTCCTGCAGGGGGCTATTGGTGGGCTTCGGCCCACCACCTGTGTTTGGTGGGCCGTGGGCCGAAGGCCCACCAATAGCCCTCCGCAGGAGCTATAGCCAAAAAGGCCGCCCGGGGGTCGGCTTTGCAGCTAGTTATAGATAAATGACAAGGCGCTTCAGTCCTACTCAGCTGGGGGGTCCGGGGTGCGCTGTAAGCCCCCCCCTGATTTTTTTTTGCAATTTTGATCAATTTTAGGTGCATTTTGGGGTCTTATAGGGGCCACTAGGGGGGCCCACACATGCCTGGAGGCTTGGACGCACATGCGTCCAGTGCGTCAGCCTGTGGGCGCCCCCACATTAGACTGTGGGCGCCCCTGTCAGATCACCACTTAAGGCCGTGTCACACGAGCAATATTTTCCGGCATCTTTTGGTATTTTGCTACCAAAAGATGCCCGTACTGGTGGCAAAAGGTCCGCGTGTTGTCACACGGCGTTTCGGCTACGAGCATCTTCCTACTAGGGTATATAGGAGGAGAACCCAGCCTGGTAAGTCCTCAATTCCTAGCACGAGCCCTGTTTACGAGCTACGCGTCCCCCCCTGTCTTAAGCACCTGCCTGCTTCCCTGCATCTCGAGAGCAGCCCGGATTAGGTGTAGCTGAGGATAGTGAAGGATAAGAAGGAGGGGGGCGTTCGTGGCATTATGAACGTGGCGGTAACAGTCTGTGGAGGACTACCTTGCAGACGCTTCGTACTTCATACGGCAGTCAACACACACACACACGTGATACAACACAACAATCATGTTTTGTTGTGACAAGTAGGTAAGGTAAAGTTAGGGGCATACGCTATGCTGCGCGTGGCCTTCGGTGCTCATCTTCGAGGCATTATCCCTTTGAGCCGGTGGTGTGATGAGGACCCGTCACCCTGGGACACTGGGCTAGTGTGACGTCCAGATTACCACAGTTACCTCCCCCAGGTTTCCCCAGGTAGTACCTATTTTTCAACCCCGAAAGGGAGGAAGAACAGCTGGTTTGGCAGGGCCCGCAGATTCGTAGCCAGCAGGCACGCTACTAGCCACCAAAGTTTATAATGTCTTTGACTAGCCACTACACCACGGAGGCGACAATTAAGTAGGGGCGGGGCTAAAAAGTGTAAAATTATACGTTTTTAGGCAGATACAAAAGACGCCTTTATATATTTTTCATTTACCAGGTGAAGTGTTGACAGTGACTGAGTGACAATAACATTCAAGCCAGAAGAGAGTCCACCTCCTCAACGTGGTGCGAGAGGATATCGTTGTGGCCGCGGAAGTGAAAGACACCGCGTAGCTTGCCTCCACGCAGCACCACTGGCAACCACATCGAATCGGCAGGCCACATGTCACTGTAGGGCAGCTCGTCCACAGAGAACCAACGCGGCTTCATCTCTGAAGATAAGGAAAGAGAACACGTTAAATGATGTAACTACCGCATGTGGTTTATGACAAGACAAAACTTACCGACAGCTGCCCTTTCCACACACGTCTTCCTCCAACGTACCATCACTTTCCGTGGGTGTGCCGCTGAAGGTTTGGGCCAGAAAGACGTGGACGTCCATGAGTGTTTCTTGTCCCTCGAAGGTGAACTCCAGCTCAGCTACTTTGTTCACATCATCTTGAGTAACATCAATTCCCGCCTCTTCCTTCAATTCCCTGCAGGGGTGAAAGAAGAAATAAAAAGTCACTACTAGGCCGCTATAACCACTGATCTATATAACATGGATCGCGGAAGCCTGGCTCAGCACTGGTTCCAACTGTCCGCCATCTTGTCGTAACCAAAACAAAGCCTTGTTTCTGTGGCTCGCATTGCTGTCTATCTGGTGTTATCGCCTCGTCATGCCAAGTTGTGCTTGCTGTCTGGCTGTGTTATCACCTCGTCATGCCAAGCTGTGCTGCTATGTCCTGTACAAACAGACCAGGACCTGGAAGTGGCAAATCTTTCCACCTGTGAGTAACACCACACAGTCCACACACACACACACACGCACCCACCACACACACACACACCCACCCACCCACCACACACACACACCCACCACACACACACACACACACGCACCCACCACCCACCACACACACGCACCCACCACACACACACGCACGCACCCACCACACACCCACACCCCACCCAGCCCATCCACTCTTAATCCATCTACCCATTCCAGTCATCCACCTACTAGTTAAAAAAAAAATATAGGTGGATATGGTATACTTTTTTTTATATAGGTAGATATAGATATAAGTATATTTTTTTATACTTGTTAACAATTAGTGGGGAACGGAAGCAGACCTGAGTGCGGTTATGATACAAATGATCATCTAATAAGCGGTGCTTGTTCTAATTGAGATAGCTTTATTTTGCGAAGAAAAAAAAAAGGAAAAAAAAGTATACCTTGTGGTTAAAGTTAGGTTAGGTTTCATTACAACCTATAAGGCTAGGTTAGGTTTCATTAAAACCTTTAAGGTTAGCTAGGTTAGGTTTCATTAAAACCTATAAGGTTAGGTTAGGTTTCATTAATATTATTAATTTTTTTTTTGGGGGGGGTTGCGTAAAATAAAACTATCTCCATTGCAACAAGCACCTATTGTAGGCCAAGAAAAAATAGTTGATGTCTCTTAAAACGACCGCGAAACTCGTCCATTATTACCAAAAGTTGTTTCGTAGTCTAAATGAAGCCATAGTCGTTTCGTACACTCAGCTCAGAGTTGAACTTGACTACTAGAGTTACGTAACGACACCAGGTATGTACGAAAATACTCAAAATCAGTGTACGAAACTAACTACTTTCAATTCAATATACCTAATTAAGAAAGGTTTTTTGATTAGGCCAAAGGTTTTTGATTAATTTAAACTTCCTGTAATCCCCGAGAGTAGCTTCTATGGACCACTATGGCCCGCGCCGTACCCGTGGCCGCGGCGGTACGGGGCTGACGCCGTTATAGTGGACGAGAACTGCGCGTTCGCTCATTAGGTCAGACACACACACACTCGGTGGTTCGCTCATTAGGTCTGTACACTGCACTCTTAGCCTCTCACTTTACCACATACACCACACCTGTCACTACACACTTGTACGGCCTCGCAACACACCTGTCACTACACACCTGTACGGCCTCGCAACACACCTGTCACTACACACCTGTACGGCCTCGCAAGACACCTGTCACTACACACCTGTACGGCCTCGCAACACACCTGTCACTACACACCTGTACGGCCTCGCAACACACCTGTCACTATACACCTGTACGGCCTCGCAAGGCACCTGTCACTACACACCTGTACGGCCTCGCAACACACCTGTACGGCCTCGCAACACACCTGTACGGCCTCGCAAGACACCTGTCACTACACACCTGTACGGCCTCGCAACACACCTGTTGTCTGTGTATCACCGTAAATAAATGACTTGGAAGGTTCGACGATGCACTAGGTTGGAAGTTTAGTAGTAGTAGTAGTAGGTGTTAATAGTAGTTGTAGGTGGTAATAGTAGTAGTAGGTGGTAATAGTAGTAGTAGTAGTAGGTGTTAATAGAAGTAGTAGGTGGTAATATAGGCTATCACATGCCAGCAGCCAACACCCAGCCACTGCCTGGCCGGCCCATGTATTTGTTTTGGTTATTTCAAGATGGCGGCTGGTGACTTCAGTTTCTCGGCCACAGCTAGCCCAGATCCGCGATCCATGTTATATAGATCAGTGGCTATAACAGACACTTCTCCCTCACCACCATAAACCTATCGACTCACCTCACTGCGCCTTCTTTAATAGTTTCACCAGCTTCCACCTTGCCTCCAAAACCATTCCACCTTCCTTGTCCGAAACCTCTCTTCTTGTAGCCCAGTAGGACGCGGGCTCCTTCCCTGATGAAAATAATGGTGTATTGCTTCCTCAAGTATTGCATTCTCTTGGATTTGCCGCGAGCTTCTGCCTGCTGCGAAACTTCAACTTTCTGTCAGACTGCTGAGCCTGAGCCTGACAACAACTAATAATGCAAATACAATATAATCGGTTCTTGTAAATTGTTACTTGATTGTTTGAGTTTAAGTGAATACAAACATAATCAAGGGGTTTTGATGTTCAAAGCAACAATCTTCATAATGGTCTGCTGTATCTACCGTAGATTTATGCAGGATCTTTAATCTATTTTGCTACCGGTAGTGGCAACACTGGCCATGTATGTTTACATGTGAGTGTGACGTCAGTGTTTGACATGTCGTGGCACACATTCGGGTTGTGGCAGGATCGGTGTTAAAAGCTTACCGAAATAGCATTGATAGGACGTGGTGGACCGTTTTAGCCTCATAAGCAAGGAGAAAGGTAGGAACAAGAAGTTCAGAGTTCATGATAACAGGTGGATGTACCAGTAATACCACAATACAATAAATAGTCTCGGCACCACAATACATTCTTACCCATAGAATCTAACTCCTCCTTCGCAGGGGCAAGGCTGGGATGACGTCTGGAGTGGTGTTTGTGTCCGTGGTGTACTGGCTGTTGGCGCTGATTGTGTTGTTCCCTCCCTGTGAAGTGGCAGCAGCGGGCCTCACCATCGAGGCACTGTTGGGCCACTGGCTGGGGAGCGAGTCCATCACCTTGGTCCAGTACCACATGCGAAGGACAGCTGTGACCCTCATTATCCACACCCTGCTGCTACCTGGTGAGTGGCAGCTTAGGAAGAGGGTGTAAGACATGCAGAGATGCTTGGCTCTACTGTGTGCTCCACTTGATAAGACCCTCCTCCTTGCTGTTGTTGTCATCATCTCTGTTTTCCTTGTCCTCCTTATATCATATATTTTTCTCCTTTCTTCCCATCCTCCTCTTACTCCTCCTCTTCCAATTTCTACTTCTGTTGATTAATATTTGATAAACTATCATATGATTTTTTAAATATGTTGTATTTCATTAAACATATTTTGCTGTCTTACTATGTCGTTGCTTGTAATGTCATCTGCATAAACAAACAACTAAACTACTTCATCTAAAACCTAAAGTTTTTTTTTCTAGTATTTTAGTAGGAAATTAAGATCTTAAAATCTCACTATAGACTCTATCTAGTCTGTACTAACGCCTATTCCTGAGAACTCCCTCAAAGGGTCATCACAGTAAAAGAGTCTATTTTTGCACCTGTCCATGCACCTCATTTTCACGCCTTCCATCCCTCCCTCCCTCTCTCTTTCACATATAGCGCGTTTTCGCGACCGCTCTGGCCCGGTCTGGACTGGACTAGTCCCGGGCGGCCACTGTTTTCGCGAGGCGGATTGGACCGGGCTGGAACGGGCGAGACTGGGCCAGGCCAGCGAGCAGGACCACCTTGGACTAGTGTGGGGAGAACTGGCGCATGCGCACTATAGTCAGCGGGGAAGATGACCAGGAGCTTCTCGTGCTGCTGATAAGACATGAAACACCATGATGGCCGACCATAAGACTAAAGTAATTTCACGAAAAATTACAATATTCGCAATTTGCTGCAACAACATCTTGGGAAATGAATGTACCGTCAACAACACTATAGTGGCCACTGCACTAATGTCACCAGGCGCCATATATTACGAATTTTAGCATCACTACAGACTTGTATGTGTCACTGAAGACATGTACTGTAGCTATAGTGTTATGTAGATAATGTAAACTACGTACTGTGCACGTGATGTGATCTGTAGTGATGCTAAAACTCGTAATATATGCCCCCCTGCGACATTAGGGCAGTGGCGACTGCACTAACGGCGACTAGATAGTGTTATTAACGGTAAATGAAATGAAATTTCATCATTCATTTTTTCATAGTCATCCCTGCAACTTGACTTCCCATTGAGAAGTCAAGTAAATAAAACGCGCACTTTTTAAAAATGTGTGCATTTCTGCCCGGAGGACCGCCCACTCGATCCCCCAGCCAATAGGAATGACGAATGGGATGGGGCCAGTCTTGATGTATTTTAGCGAGCATCAGTCCAGCCTGACCCGGCCTGGACTGGACTGGACCAGGGCAGTGAACGTCGCGAAAACGCGCTATTACTGTGTATGTGGTGTGTGTGTGTGTGTGGGGGGGGGGGGGTTATGCAACTACAGTACATGAATACATGCATATATTTTTATAATCATATACTTATGTGATACCTATTCCCAGGGTATGTGGTGACCTTGATGAAGTCTGAGCCATGGGTTTGGGATTTCCTGGATGTACAGGTCCATTCACATACTTCCGCTCTCCTCCTCCTGGCATCACTGATCCCAACTGCTGTTTTGGGCTGGGTTGTGGCTGACTGGTGGCGCAGTGGCTGGTGCAGGCATCCTCTGGCTGCCAGACTTGCTGTTTATGCTCCTAGCAACTCTCCAGAAGCATGGAAGTCTGTGGCATCTGATATAAATACAGAATTTCGAAGGTGGGTGCTAGTGAGTGAAAAAAATCATACATTAGTAGGAGGTAGGTGCTGAGCAGAAAATTAAACACGTCAGTAAGAAGAATTCTTTCAAAGCAGAAAAGAGACACACAACAACGTAAGGATAAAAGCCAAATTTTTATGGAAGAATTGGTAAAACTTGTAAAAACAAACAAAGCGAAAAATTTAGAGATTAGTAATTAGGTCATGTGATTAAACATTGGGGCAGTAAATTGAACATAAATTTTCCTGATTTCATACTTGACCAATATTTCTTCCTCTTCCTCCCTCCTGCCAGAGTGGATAAATTTACCAGTGGTGTATCAAGTGTGTACCAAGTGGTGGCCACTGACAACTGGCTTTTGAAGGTGACAGCTTATCAAGTGCAGCTGTTACACTTGAGGGATGCAGTGTTGTCTTTGGAGGGCGCCCACACCACCCATGGCCCAGAACCTGCCACCGCGCCTCCTGCCCAGCTCCTCACCATCAAGGTCATGTCTGTCAGAGAAGGAGCGCCTTCTTTCTCCATCAGGTGTGGAGGAGACTGGTGTTGGCTGGTTTGTGTTACTCTTGTGGCTCATCTCTGTTGGTTGGGTTGGATGTTTTATTTTCTCAGACTGTCATGCTCTTTCCTTCAAGACACGGAAGGGGAGCTTTTGGATTTTTTCATCAAATAGTTGAAAATGTCTTTCTTTCTTTCTTTGCCAACTCTGTTAACCAGAATTGGCCCACAATAATGTCTTCCCAAAGACCTGAGCACTCACGAATTGGGATGAAATAATTTTTACCTTGAATGACAACCATGCAAAGGGAAGCTGCTCACATTCTCTATGCTCCCTATTCCATCCAAGCCAGGCAAGCGATTGGGAACTGCTTTCTTTTTCCTTGTGATGATTGGAAAGGTTTGTTATCATCAATTTAGTCTACTATTTCAATATATGCATGATGGTGCAAGTTTATGTGATACTCTTATTAAGTTTTCTTGTTTACTTTTTCCATTCATGCCAAACATTAAGGGACATCTGGCATTTTCCTTAAAAGCATAATATTTCTTTAGTTTGTGTATCTCCCATTGACAAATTGGTACTTAGATACCAAAATATGCATCTTGAAAAATAATATCTCTTATCAGGAGTTTTTCACTTCTGATGCTAAAGAATATTTGTACAATTATAGTTTAATGTAATTCTAAGTACGTATGTGCTTTTATACTTATTGAGTCTGTTTAGTTTTATTTTTGCATTGTTTAACACTTTATTGTCAGAGCAAGAAAGACACTTCATTATGAAGCATCATATAGTATACGTATCAATAGTGAGAATACTGTCAAAACCAGAGTGTCACCACATAGAGTAAGAGATCCACTTAAGATTAATCATTTTACAATTTCAAACTCTTGATTTCATACATATTCTTAATAGTTCATAATTTTGTTTTACTCTCTTTTCTTTCAAACTGAAAAGACTCAATTCCCTGGAGTTTGGTGAGCTGGAGCGCAAGATAGTGAACCCAGTGGTCAACGCACGCCACATTGTCATCCAGCAGAGCCTGTCTGATTTCTTCCTCGAGACTTTCATGGAGACCATCCGCCTCAACCCTCCTGCCACACCATCCACCACGGTGAGGCTCATTCACAAAGGTTTCCCTGTTCCTCAGTTCACACACACACACACACACACACACACACACACACACACACACACACACACAAATGCTTAGATCATACTCAGTTGTGCAATTTTTTCCTGTATCATGTTTTCTGTTTCCTTGCAGGAGAGGAATCTCTGCTTTGGTTGTCAGCAGACTTCAGCAAATGTACGGTTGGAGCGGCGCTGTGGTGCCACAGAGGGCAGTAATGGATGTCAGGAATGCCACTGTCGACCCATGTGGTGTGTGTCCTGCCTTGGAAAATGGTGAGCCTATTTGAGTGAATGTTTATGTGTGCATTGCACTACATGCGTGTGTGTGTGTGTGTATGTGCGTATGGGTTGTTACTATCAGTATTTTTACAAGATTCAGTCAAGTTTCTTAAAACTTATTTTCAACCCCTTTTTCTTATCGCACATATTTATGAGCTAGTAGAGTGCATTGACACAACACTGTTTCATTTGGTAGTGCATTCTGATTGACTGCTCCATTTGGAAACTGAATTTCTTCATCTTTATTGGCTCTCTTTAACTGTAATTATTTTGCTGTTGTAATGATGATTTTCTATATGATAAGTAATACTGCTTGTTTTAATATGTTTTTTATGTTATCAAATGGTAATAATTTTCGTTTTTTGTTTTAGTGTTGGTAAGTTCAGTTTTCTTAGATTTCTTAAGCTTGGTACACGTAGCAGGTCTTCGTTCTTATTCACTTTTATGTATATATAAATTTAAAGCTTGAGTTTCCAGACTATGTCATACAGATTATATATGATCATATTTATTTATGTAGTACTTTAATTTCAATTTTCTTCTGTTACTTATGAGGTAACACAGTTCCTATAGGATGTACCATTGTCTTTCTCTCCTTCCACCTACTGAATGAATAAATGTCTACACAGGTTTGCCTCACGCCAAGACCAGCATCACCCAGAGTCCTGGCTGGGCTCCCGTTGCCCCTGCCCAACCTGCCGCTCTACCTTCTGCCTCCTGGATGTCTCCCTCATAGCATAGCACACAATAATTAGTCTTCCCTCACCATTCACTTATTGTGGTATATCTCTCCTCAATTTATGACATCAACCCTCTCATCTACTGCTCCTTCCTCTCACCCTGTAATGTAAGCCTCATTCTTTTTCTAATATAGCACAACATTTCACCCACAGCACACAACAGGTTGTTGATCTTAAAGCACAAAGTGATTGATTAAATCTTGCTTCAACAAAGGTTCATTAATATTACAGATGAGAAAACGTTATCTTCATCATCATCATCATCATATCAACTCCAAAGCCGAGAGAGTCCTCCCTTAGCCTTGATCAACTCTATCTCAAGCACCAAATCTCGAAAAATAAATCTGTGAAGGTCATTATAGGCTACACTCTGAAATGGATACCACATCCATCTGCTCTGCTTTTAAACCTCAGAATCCCATTTATTATTATTACATATATAATGAAGGCGGGCCGTATGTTTCTAAATTAACCTAAATGTAGAATTTAGTTAGATAGTCATGAATATTCTGAAGGAAGAAATTAAATTAATCTAGAAAACTGAGTCAACGGACTGTTATGTGTTTACTACAGCAGTAAATGCAAAGAAAATATGCAAGCTCATTGATTTAGCCTTTAAATGAATAGGTCCTCAATTAGCATACATCTCTTAAGAAAAAAGCAAGGTGTATTCAATTGATGTATTAAGGAACTTAATGTGATTTTCAATCATGTGATAAAGCACATGAATTGCCTTATGCCTTGTGTACACAGTGTATAAAGAAAGAGTGAATGATTTGTGTATTAGATTAATTTATGATAGCTTATATTTATCTACCTTGATGTTCCAGTGTCTGTCTTTCTTCCAGGTTGTACAAGAAAGAAAGACAAAACTTGTTCATATGTTGGTGATCCATGGGATGCAGCTCAGTCCATTCTGAGGTTGTATTTTTTCATCACCACTTCGGGATTTTTTCTGTTTTGCCTCTTCTTACCTTCCTCCTCCTCCTTTTCATTAGATTGTTCTGATGCCTCAAGACTGCATCAAGACCACTTTCTTGTGATTCACCAATTTTTTTTCTTTTCGAATTTGCATGAGTGTTATGAAATACCCAAGAAATGACTCAGAAACTTTTATATTCACCACTTAATTATATATATTCTACTGATGTCTGGCACATTCCCATTTTTTTGGCATTAAATAAATCAACTATATAATTATATTCTGCATTTTTGCAGCTTTTGGTGTAAGAATGCTCCCACACACTTTCCCAATTTCTTACAGTTTACCTAATGTGAAACACCCGATGCACACACACCTCAGACGGCCTATCAGTCTGCTCATCTCATTCCTAAAAAAGAAGTGCTATGTACCTATATATTTTTCTCACTCTCTATGTTACTTAAGATCTGGTGCTCAGTGATTTGTGATAAGTCTGCCCTACACGTTTTAATAATATCATGTGATGGAAGAGGTGAATGTGCACGTAATAAAAATATATGTATATACTATATTGAACTGTACATATTTTATATACCGTTATTGTTTTTTTATAATCAATGATTATTGATAGCACTCATTAATGGGTAATTTAGCTAGGACAAAATAAGTACGTATAAGTCTTTACGAGGTTGCAAGGATATATGGTAACTTTTAACATTGTCTTTATGAGGTCACATGGAAAGAGTAGCAATCATGGGAATATATAACTTTTGAAATGGGTGGTGCTTCCAAAAGTAAGTGTCTTCTCAACTGCTTCCTGAAAGAGCTGAGCCTTCAGAAATGAGTGGTCGTCCTGCAACTTGGTCATGGTTTTGGGAGTAAGTTGTGAGTTTCTAAATGACCCAGTGTCTTGATCAATGGGCAAGATATTTTAGAATAAATATATCACACATGTAAAAAAAATTATTCTCACTTCTAGTGTACTTTTTCATCATGGCAATATTCTAGTAACTTGTTAAGAAGCTTATGTGATTTTTTTTTTAAATGCTGAAAGGTTCATAAAGTTCTTACCTTGATTTTCAGGTACATTGATAACTTGTAACCTAAAAAAGCCAGAGCATAATGGATATATCAGGATAATGGTTGACTTATTCTATTCCGAAACATTTGACCAAAGTCATTCATGATTGTGACATCATTCTAGTATGTATTATATCATGATAATTCATAGTAACAGAAAAGTAATTGAGGCACATGTTTGAGCAATAAGGAAATTGCAGGAATGCTGGCTAAATTGTGAGACATTGCAGCTTGTGACACAAAATAATCAACATCTCATCTACGATTCTTTTGAGGTTTTGAGTCATACCTGAATAAGAGGTCACATGTGCGCAGGTGTTCACATTGTACAAAGAAACACAGGTGGTGTTGCAAGTGTAACACCTGTCGCAGCAGTGTGCATCATCCACCCGTCCACCATCCCATCCATTCTTCCTAAAGGTGTACGTGTCATGTCTTTTGTTATAGAGAAAGTATGTTATTATGAAGAGTCGGCCGCTTTTTTAAACATGGACTAGGGAGAGTCTGACTCTGATACAGTTAGTGCGTCTGATATAGATTGAGGTTTTTTTTCACTCTTGTAAGACCAAGATGTGTAATAGCTACAGCTTTGTGAATTGTTTGTGTTTTAGTACTGGGCGTGTTTTCATGACTGATGGCAGGAAGGGGAAGATTCTGTTGGATCAGTCATGCATGGTCTTCCCAACCCTTGTCTGTCAACACCGATGAGGTCCCTTGTATACATTATTAATTCTATTGTTGAGAGAAAAATACCGAATTAGAGCCATTATTTTTTTAGGGAAACGCTTTTTTTTCTCTCTCTCTCTCTGTTTTTTCTTACTAGATAAGTTCCCGAACCTAACCGGAAATTTTCGATTGACTCCTTTTCACCCTACATTTATGTATTATGTAATTACTTTTGGCAGTTACACCATCACATTACAGTCTCATCTTTTACTCAACTCAGTACCTTCGTGTCTGTACCCTCCTCCTCTTCCTCATTCTTTCTACCAAGCCTTCATTTGAGGTGTGAATGGTGTCTATTTTATTTTTATCTCATTTATCTTGATGTCCTCCCAAGTCTGTACTTAATTGTTCTCTCTAGGTACTACACAGCTTCCGTTTATCTTCCCGTGACAAGTTTGTTTCCGTCCTAATATTTTACCATCCAACACCTCTCCCTCTCAAATGTAGGACTGACAGCTCTGACTCGATCTATGGTGCGGTAAAAAGAGCTGATAAGCTGACCAAACATTATTTTGGTAATATTGCTAACAAACCCCTCAATGTCTATCTTCAACCCTGCAATAATAAAAAGCAAAGATTCAGTACTACATACCTTTGAATCTTTCCTCGAAATCCTCATCCTTCCAGTCATCACAAATATATCCCCAAAGCTTCGTTATTTTTCTTTTCTTTTGGGAGTAATGTTTCTCGTACGAATTATACGTCTTATTCCGGTCATTCCATAAAATGTAGGATAAAAAAGTCAAAGAAACGAAGAATTGCATTTTAGAATAATCTAGAAAAGTTCAGTGAGTCAGGAGAGGAGCGGCCTCTGTTATTATACGTAGTACATTGTACGTTATTGTACCTGTGCTCAGCGGCCTTGGATAACGACAATCCACAAACCACTGGGTATCTGGGCAGATTGCGTCCGGGAACAGACGAAACAGTGTGTCACTGTTTGTGTAAAAGAGCAGTGGTGTGCCGTGTGCAAGGAAACTGAGGCACGGACCGCGGACACGGGATTAAAGTTTCAGGACACATGATTTGTTGCAAGATTATCGGCGCATCACAGCCCAGGTTCTACAGATCTGTGGCAGGTACTAAATTAGCTTCTGTGGGAACTACGTCTGAGTGTTTGATTGACTAGCGAGTTTTCCTTGTATCTGGTCGTGAGGTGGACAGGTGATTTCTATTTGCGCAGGGAATGTGTTGTCAAGTGAGTGACTGAAGTGAATGGAGGCAGGAAGTGTAACGAGGCCTGGCAGGAACGTAATAACGGGATAGGGCTCTCTCTCTCTCTCTCTCTCCTGTGAGATAACGTGGGCGTATCTTGTTCGGGAACAGGATACATTTATGGGGGGACTGAGAGGGAGATGAGGCACGTGTGTCTGTGAATATAATGACGTTTGTTGGTGTTGCTCTGTCTAGGATATAGTCACATTATAGTGGGTATACATGGGGAATTGGTGAGGAAGTGCGCGTTTATGTAGCTATAAGTGATGCGTGGGTATTGATTGGTTCGTAGGTTATGTAAAAAATAATTACATATACGTAATAAAAATAAATAAGTGAATGCGGTTCATTAGACAAAGCAAAGCCGAGAGAGACCCTTAAGGTGCGTCTACACAAGGCATTACGTTGCGCATTACGTTGCGCATTATGATGCAGGAACTCGATTTTCGTGTTGAGTGATGCTGAAAAGTAATACGGGAGGCAAATCTAGCGCGGGGCATTTTTGCAACGTAATGCGCGCATCATATCGTCAGCTGTCGTGCCTGCCGTTTCTTATTTACTATCAAAGGCTTATTACTATTATTTACAAGGATTTCTCTTACTATTTAAGGATCATAATTATTATTACAAGGATCTTTCTTTGTATGAGAGGCTTATATTATCATTATCTGGCTCTCTCTGGTACAAGTCAGCCAATTATTATGATGATTCAGCAGTAAACTCCCGCCCGCATCACGTAATGCGCAACGTAATGCCTTGTGTGGACGCACCTTTAGCCTTGAGACAGAGGATGGGTAGCTACAGTAGGGACTAGGGGTGACAGGGTATAGGAAGATGGGTGTGTTCGCGGCATGGGTGTGGTTGGAGGAGTCCGGTGGGGATGATGGGGTGGATGATGAGCGAGGACTGAAGTGGCTGACCTTGGACCAACTGGAACTCGTTAGTACAGGTGGGAAGGAAGGATATATGCCCCACCCTCCCTCTCCCCTTTTCTTATACCTCGCTCCTTTTCCATGATGTTAATTCCTTTTCTCTCCTCTTCAATAATTTGTGGTATGGTCCTTTTTGGTGTTTCTTTCAATCTTTGTCTACTAACATTTTCCGAGCTAATGTTTGTTTTACTTCCCCCCCCCCTCTCTCTCTTCTCTCTCCTTTATTGTCATTATTTTTCCCCACCTACTGCTTTCCCTCTCCGGTGTGACCTCATTTCCACCTCCCCTCGGCTGCCGCCCGTACTCCCAGAGGCTCCCCGTACCCCTCCCTACAATCTCTCTCTCTCGACAAATTCCTGAATTTCAACTGTTTTCCTTACCTCTTCTTCAATGATATATTAGTAATTCAAATTTCGTAATGGTATCCTTACTGAAATTATATGTTTGAAAAATGTTCGGCCGAATTTGGCCTTGAATAGACGCGATTGTTGGCCGTAAAGGTATATAATTAATCGCCAATCTGGCAACTGCGTAATGTGAACTGTGGCAGAGAGGCAGTGAGAACAGGACGTGTGCACCAAGTGGATGCCGCTCGTCTGCTGCACTCACCACACACTACTACCGCTGGAGGAGGAAAAGAAGTGGACGTGTCATTAGTTGTGGCTGTACTTCCCTTGCTGCACCCATATACAGGCATGTGTGTGACGCTGTGCTTTACCTACCTTTATTATAATAGACATGCACGTGCGTGTTTGTATGTTTACCACCCAGAGAAGATTGTGTATTTGTTTCGATGAGAAGTCGAGAGAGATAGAGAGGGATGATAGTCAATAATCAAGATAGATCTAATGGGGATGAGTTTGTAAAGGTATTTAGATAGACGAATCTTGATGACAGTAATCGGTACCGGCATAATGTTCCAATGTATCATGTTTCTCCATCATTGGCACACAAAACTCAGCTATTTCTTGGATAATTGATAAATGTCACTGAAGCTGCGCAACAATGTGTTTAAAGAGCAAGTATACAATCGAAACGTGGAGTGATGACTGACAAAAAATATCAGTTCTGAGATTTACTTTCGTTAAATCTTCATAGTTCCATAATTTTGATGTGCGGAGAATACTTTATCAGTAACTTCCGCGTACATTAAATTGAATTGTGTCCAGCATGTGACAGGACTCCACTGTATCACAAGGACGGCTAGATCCAAAATCATTGATCTCCATCTCATTATAGATTGATATCTAGATCCAAGACAAGGACGAAGCAAACCGCGTGGGTAAAATTCTAGAGTCCTTTCCTGCCCTTATTAGTGGTTTTATTTTCTCCAGACCTTCACAGATCCCTTCAGATACCTCTAAAACGTAATAAGGTAATAATGGACGAGAGTTTCACGGTCTTTTTCAGAGACACCGACTAGTTTTTCCTGGCCTAAAATAGGTGCTTTTTCTAATGGAGATAGTTTTATTTTGCGCAAAACCAGTTTAAAAAAAAAAAAAAAAAAAAAATCTCCATCAGAAAAAGCACTAAAACTTGGACGGGAAAAATTAGTCAGGGTCTTATAGGCTTTAATGAAACCTAACCTAAACTTATAGGTTTTAATGAAACCTAACCTAACCTTACAGGTTTTAATGAAACCTAACCTAACCTTAACCACAAAGTATACCTAACCTAACCTTATAAGTTTAAATTAACCCTAACCTAACCTTAACCACAAAGCATACCTAACCTAACCTTAACACTCTTACCTACTTGGTGTCTTGGTGACTGTGGCAGACCCAGCTCTTAATGTCTTTCCAGAGCCGTTCAATATTGTTGGTGTGGACCCGCGTCACTGGATCCACAAAGTTCTTAGAGTGGTTCACGACTCTGGGTGTATATCCCAGGTCGCTGAGGCCACTATAGGCTAACCTATCCTGGTAAAATTCTAGTCCTTTCCCGCTCTTAGGTCTCGTTAGGAGGTTATTGGTAAGGTTGTTCGGTTATATAAGTGAGGTATAGGTTGAGTATAGTTGAGGTTAGATTAGTAATATTATTTTTGGGGGTCCAGGGTGGGGGGAATGTAGGGGGGAGGGGGGTTGAAGGGGGTATCTCCCCCATTCTATGTTTACGTTTTAGAGGTAGTATCTGAAAGGATCTGTGAAGGTCTGGAGAAAATAAAACCACTAATAAGGGCGGGAAAGGACTCTAGAATTTGTCGCAGCGTGTTTTAGTGAATGTGTTAATTGTTGCCGTATAATTGTCATAATATATATTCACGTTTTCCTGAATAAGCGAGGCACATGTCTCCTGTTTGTATACAATTTCTCCTATCATGGCAGTTATCAATCATAATAGTGACGTTTTGGAAGGGATGTGAAGCGATGTATGAGAAAGGGAGAGGATGGTGAGGTGTGACCTGAAAACGGAAGTCATGATTGAACACATTATTAGCGCCATGCCAACCTTGACCAGTTGACCTTGATCTTGATAACGTTCTTGATCACCCTTAAACATGATAAGGTGTAGTACTCAGAACACGTGGCTAAACAAAACTCATCGAAATGTTGTAAATATTCTTTATTGTACTTGTAACTACTTGATAGGGTAAATTTCCAGATGAACACCGAACTTTCTTTGGTGGACGAAACCATTTTTTTCTGGTTAGTTTTGATGTGTTTGAATTAATCTGCCAACCGTTTCTGTCGCAAATCACTTTTTTGGTGTGTGATTGGAGCAAAAATGACAAAAAAACAAATTGAACCTAACCGAACCTATACCTAACATAACCTATACCTAACCTAGCCTAACCTAATCTATACCTATCATTTACCTAACTAAAAAAAAAAAAAAAAAAAAAAAGATTTGCGACAGAAACGGTTAGGATATTAATTCTAAACACATAAAAACTCACCAGAAAAAAATCGTTTCGTCCACCAAAGTGAATTCGGTGTTCATCTGAATAATACCCTTGAGAGAGACGAGTGTCAGGTTGTGACAGATACCAGGGTCCTTTTTCGGTCATGTGGTTTTCCCTTATCAATGTAAATAAACTAAACAGGACGTTATCAGATTCTGTAAACATGATTGATTGGTCATTTTATTGTGTGTATGAATGATTGTGGTTTTGGTCTCTGTGGGACTAACTCGGGTCTGTGCATTATAACATTGCGAAAGAGAATAAAAAACTCCTGCAACAAAAATTTAAGTCGATCCTATAGGCAAGAGGCTTTCTCTGCATAGTCCCGTCAGCGCAACTTCGTATATGGGTCATGTGGCACGCTACCTGAGATCCTTCATCGGTTGTGTTTTTCTGTAAGAGACAATCCGGCTGAGAGCCCAAGGGCGCCCACAAGCTCGTGCTAGGCAGTTGATGTTCTTGTCAGAGCTGCTTGGTGATGGGAAAGGGCCTGCTGGGACAACTCGCGCGTGGTGACCCGGTAGTAGCGTTCGTAGGATGGAGAGGACGCGTCCCCCGCGTAATGCCCAATAATAGATTGATGAGGCAAGGGTTGATTCTTGGTTCATTGAAACATGTATCAAGTTGCGGACACACACACACACACACAGTGCTCGTCATCGCATTGAAGTAAAGGGCTGACGCTTAATCAGATGTCGAAATATTCATCATACCCTATCAGGGCAGGGTGGGTGGGGTGAGCGGTACCTGGTACTCTCGTCTACCGAAATAATTTTCGTCCCGACACAAACCGGGAACTCTCGTCGATGGTAATGGTATGGTTAGGTTAGGTTAGGTTAGGTTAGGTAAGGTATACAAAAACACAAGTAAAAGCTTATTAGATATATATATATATATATATATATATATATATATATATATATATATATATATATATATATATTGAGTTGTAGAAAATAGGAACACTCGACAACGTGAAAAGTTGCAACTCTCACCGACGGGGATGAGAGATGGTAGACGAGAGCAAAGTACCAAAATACCAAAATATTTTGGTACTTTGGACGAGAGTACCATAAACCGGGTAAGCGAACTGTCATAGCTGTGGCAGGCAAGGACATCGTGTAGGGGTGGCATAATGTTACCGAAGAGATTACCACCCACCTTGTTTGCCAGCCATGGTACGTGTTTTACCGATGCGGAGGGACACCGACAACAGGTGGATGTACGACAAATAATTTTTTTTTTATATTTGGAGGATGAGGTGTCTTGCTCGTGACGTCACAGCCCTCTCTGTGCAGGCGAAAAGCGCGGGAAATGCGAGCTGGAGGACCAACAAACTCCACTTGCCGCTCGTATTTGCCAGCTTATGGTAATTTTCCCCTACTAAATATATGTTTATCAGTATAAAAGATATACTGTTATCTTCGGAAATGTTTGTTCTATAATATTATCAAATAAAAAACCGTAAAACACACTAAATAACTGCCATTATGAGACTCAAGAAATATCATGAACTTAATATTCTATTAAACTCTTCGTCATTTAATACTTTGCGAGAAAACTTTTTACATGGAGAATATCAATAGAAGCGGAATTTCATTAGCTTGCCATTGATACATTTCGTTTTCTGATAAACGAATTAGCAGCATGTATAAATGAGCGTTAACAAAATAAATAACATGAAATCGGGTAATTTTTCCCGATTGATGAGGTTATTTATTTAGTTAACGCTAATTTATGCATGGTTCTAATTCATTTTTCAGAAAACTAAATATATCAATGGAAAGCTAATGAAATTCCGCTTTTATTGGTATTGTCCATGTAAAATGTTTTCGAGCAAAATATTAAATGGGAGCTGGAGTTGGTGAATATCAAGTTCATGCATATTTCTTGAGAGTCTCACAATGGCCTTTCTTTAGTGTGTTTTACGGTTTTTTATTTGATAATATTATAGAACAAACATTTCCGTAGATAACAGTATACCTTTTATACTGATAAACATATATTTAGTAGGGGAAAATTATCATAAGCTGGCAAACACAGGCGGCAAGTGGAGTTTGTTGGTCCTCCAGCTCGCTCCGACGGGCGGCATTTGGCTTGAAGACGCTAGATCGTGACGTCAGTGCAAGACACCTATTAACTACAAACAACAATATAGATTATAGGGGCCAGTGTTTGGATGAGCAATATGGATAAAACAATGAAACCAAGATATCGTAGAAACAATAGTGGGCAAAAAATACTGATGGGTGTGACCCGTGCAGCCTTTATCGATCTTTATCACGTAGCTCATTTGTATTTTTGCTCCGTTATTGTGTCTATGGTATCTCTTTATCTTGATGTGTGTGTGTGTGTGTGTGTGTCGAAAAGGAAAGTGATTGTAATGAAAAATACGAATTATAGCGTAATGCAGTCTATAACATTTCGCACATACGAAAACTTTTACGAACGTTGACCTGGATGCAATTACGTAACTATACACTGCAATTTGGATGCATTTATGTATTTATGTAATTACACGCTGCTTTGGAGAGGAAGAGGTCTTATGTATAATGACGAGAGATACGAGGAATAGACTCCAACACACACACACACACACTGTGACACACAGTACACACTTGTTCTGTTAGTTTTTCATCCTGCATGAGTTGATAAAATCTCTGCGGTGCGATTTATGTATTCCTTAATTTCGTTGAGTTGGCTGCCTCTCTCTCTCTCTCTCTCTCTCTAGTGGTGGGGGGCAACGATAACCACTGTATCCACCATTGAAAGTTATCTTTAGTTGCGCATCAGAACGCACCCATTTTCGCCAACCACATTACATGAACGATTACCACACGCACTGACATATTTCCGCCTGGCACCTGCCCTTATCTTACCTAACAAACCCAGTTTAACCCACTCACCCCTTCACACGTGACTAACTGTGAGTCATGTCAGGAGTGGCGGACAAGGGTTGTATTTACCTCACCCTTGGTTCTTGTTGGAGTAATCGGAACTTGAGGTCATAATGAGTACTTTCGAGGGAGTATGGTGGACAGGAGGGGCGTGCCACGTGTCAGTTTGTTGCTGATTCATCAGTGTGTGTGTGTTAATTGTCACTCATAGATAAGGTGTATCATGTTATTCATGTATTATGGAAGTTCTCTGTGATATTGTTAAACTTTACACGTTCTTGATAATGATGAGAGGAACATTTCAAGTGTCGGGGATGTTATGACTTATGAGAGAGAGAGAGAGAGAGAGAGAGAGAGAGAGAGATAATTATTATGAACTGTCTTATCTTATCTTTTTTTTCCTTCCTCACACACGTCATTAATTATACAGTTCATAGTTGTAATGATCCGATGACGTATTGACAGCCAGGGTTAGGACCAGTGGTGGTGTTAATTGTGTAGCAGCATTGGTGTTAGGAGAGTGATGTGGTGTAGCATAAGCAGAAAATATACTGGGGAATTTTAGATTGACTCGTGAATCGATATGGTGAGGTTATAGTTTCATAGGATGGTAATTAGTGCTAGAGCATTGAGTGTGATTTGACAGTATAATGATGATGATGATGATGTGATGACATAAGAGGAAGTATAGATGAAACGTTTGAAGGCTTAGGTAAGGGTGATTCACACTGGCGTTTTTTCGGCATTTTATCGACCGAGAAGGCGGTCTGGGTCTGGGGCTGGTGTCATGATCGCAATAGGTTTTTAAAAAAAATCACACAACGATCGCTCGGTCTTTTATCGACCGACTTGCCGAGAATTTCGCGCGCCAAATTCAAATAAACGCAGAAGCCAGCACCACCCTCTTCCAAATCACCCCAATTATTGGTATAATTTCGGTATTGGGCACTAAAAACTAACAAATTTAACTTACATCATCGTGCAGATCTTTTCATCCTTAAAATTTGAATCCAAATTTCCCATGCCAATGGCGATACATATAATACCGAAAATTTTCCATTTTAGCTACGTAGCCATAAACTGTCGTTAGTTTAAATCAGATTATGTTAGGTTAGACGTGGGGTTTGATTTAGTAGATGATATCAAGGAAAAAATGAAACTATCAATATTATTTCATAATAAATTGCGCGAAAACTTATCTATCGCGCGCCAAATACACACAAGCCAGCCACTAGCCCCTAGCGCGACGTGACCCCTGACCCTCCTGCCTGAGACCCTCACTGCCCCTGGGAACAACAACGAGCACGAGCTTGACAGACGACCTATAAAGCGATACTAAAAGCAGAAAAGGTCACAAGAAGAAGAAGAAGAAGATTTGTTGACCGAAACGAATTGCGTGTGTGAACGTAATCTCCGCACTAGCCCGCAAGAGCTAGAGCGACTTCTCGGTCGATAAAAAATGCCGAAAAAACGCCAGTGTGAATCACCCTTTATATTGATAAAGTCAAATAGTTGAACGTGAGACTATTAGAATCATATGATAATAGTATATGATGAATAATTAAGCATTTCGCTATTGAGGCAACACTCATAGTAGTATAGTAGTGGCATGTGAGGCTGTGGTGGAAAGGGATCTTGGCGCCGGCGTTGAGGTTGTTACATGAAGCCTGTGGTGGGCGGGAATTGTGTTTCACTGGGAAGGGGGAAGAGGCATGGAGGTAGTATGGGAGGAGGTGAGGAGGCGGACCGAGAGAGAGTATGGGGGAGGGGCAGGTTTATTGGATATTACATGTTAAGACTTAAGAGAAGAAAGTTTTGATGAGTAAAATATGTTAGTGTCTGGAATGAATAAGGGTAGGGTGAAGGCAAAGACTACTGTATACAGTAATCTTTGGTGAAGGCTTTAAGACTGAAAGAGAAAGTAAGAGTAAAGATAAAAATCCACACTCGATGAAAGAGAGAGAGAGAGAGAGAGGGGTATTTGTTTGGCTTCCAACTCCATTTTTGTGAAACTTAGATATTTGAACATAGCCACTGTACTTTCCTCTACATTAACCATATGAGTAGGTACTTGCTGCCATCCATTAATTTATGTTTAATACGTAGTACAAAATTTTTTATTTATTGCATTTTCTCATTATTTATTCTTTTCTACCAATTCAACTGGTTTTCTCCACCATTTCCACTCCACCATTCATTTCCAGTTAGTGAAAATCCTTTATAGTCAAAGTTCCTTATTTTTCTGTGTATTTCTTGTCTGTATCACATTGTGTATACGTACATGAAAATATTTAGGAATATTTAATGTAATTATCAGGAGGATAGAAAGGTGCAAAGAATTTATATTGGCATGTAAGCTCCCTACATGTGGGTATGCTCCTCCCCGGTTATTGCTCTTAGGTCGCCTTCCAAGCCTGCAAGTTGAGGATGAGGTTTATGTCATATGTAGGGAGGGTCAGAGAAGCCCTAGAGAAGTTGGTAACTAGAAGATTGCTGTCTGGACCAGGGGCGTGTTAAGGATCTTCAAACGATAAGAGGCGTAACCCAGCCCAGAAATCTTAAAATGTTGTGCTCCACCAAAAAAACTTTTAAAACATGAAATGAAATAAAATTAATACAATCTGAATTGTGATTCAACTTCATTGTCATATTGATTTTCAGCAGCAGGAGTAAAACCCTAAGAAAAAATGAGAGCCATGGCGTGATGAAGCAGTCATATAGATTGTATATTGTGTATTCCTACTTTGTTCGATTGTGAAGTTTGACCTACCCTGGTCTTATAAATTCTGCTTCTATTATTTGACAAATTAAAGGCTCAATTTGAACTGTGATAAATCTGAACTGTGACAAAACTGTGTTAACTCTGTGTCTTGTCCATCTGAAATTCTCCGCTTCACCTCACCAGAAACTCTTTAGGGTGTCACATCTGGCTGGCGCACTACTCATATCCTCTGCTCTCTCCTCATCTCTCCTGTCCTGTTCATAAGAAGGATGTAATCAGCACATGCCAAGTAACATCGAACCAAATCTGTCATTTCTCATTATGATTTTGTGTTGGCCCTAGCCAGAGCTATTCTTATTTTTGTAAAAAAGAAAAGAACAAAAAACTATTTGAGATCCGGGGCTATTCATGAAACATTCGGGGCTGCAGCCCCCCATGCCCACTTCTAACTATGCCTATGGTCTGGTTGGACTATTATTCATTTTGAGAGGAGCAAACTAAAAGACAGTACTGTAATGCAACTTCTAGCTGTTTGGAAGGTGAATCCACGCCACTTCTCGTAAATTCTCTGTATGTCATAATGCAGTGCTTAACAAAAATTTGTACCTGTATATATTTAGAAGATACTCAGGGATACTATCTTTTTAATTCCTGCCTCAATGGCTGCTTGGCTGTCATAGGTGGAGGATGGAGCAGTAGTTTTACCGTCACTTCTGCTAGTGAACCAGGATCTCTTGTGTTGTTTTGTGTTGTCTGACCACATTGTTAAGAAATACAAGCAGCTGTTTTAATGGACTATTGCCCAGGTCATTGAATTGAAGAAAGGTAGTCATCAAATGAAGGGAATATTTGAACAACTTGATATTTTTCACAGGTAGATGCTTAAGTGGGTAGCTGCTGCCTGAGGACACTTCCCTATAAAGCGAGATCTAGACACCTAAGGAAGGTATCTCCCAGGTCTCCAAACAGTGAAGAAGAATCTTCTTTTGGCATCGATGGGTTATCTAGACGTCCAGACTTGATGGCCACCTCTCCTCCGTCCAATCATTTGGACAATGGTTTGTTGAGACACCTTGTATTTTTCAATATTGTGGTCAGGGAATGTTACATAACCAAGATCCTAATCCATTAACAGGAAGACAGGGCAAGATGTTTGACACACTTCCTCCATACATGACAGGCATGCATTCACTAGGGCTGGATCATAAAGGTATCTTTGTAGGTATTTGATAGGCACTGCAATGGAAGCAGCCAATAAATATAATAATCTTTGCACCTCTGTAGGAAATGAAACGGTTGATATTTTAATGCAGAAAGCTTATTGGATGTAACTGAACTTCATCGATAGTAAAGTCTGATGTTTATGTAGTGATCTTGAATATGTACCAATAGCAAAAGGCATCTGGGTGTTAGTGAAGCGATGACTATTATTGAATGAAACAAGCTACAAAATATTCATGTTTATTTAAGAAAAAATGGTTTAAGTGGTAAATTTGCACTTGTGGCATAACATTTGTAAGGTAATTTATATATTTTTCTTACTTTTTTTCAGATGCTGGATGTAGTACACACCATCCCTGACCTTTAACCCTCCTTCCTAGCCTGTCCCACCACCACGACACACACACACACACACACACACATGTGAAATCTCAGCTACCTCTCTCACACTCTCTACCTCGGTTGCTTGACATTTCCTGTCAAGCACCTGTTTTACTGCAATGTCATAATTTGCAGCTCATAAAATTTGTCTCGTTCATTAGGTTGTGCAAGTTTGATACATATCTAAGTTATGTAATTTTATTTAGGTATATTATCATCACAGGCTTTACATTGTTATTATCATTTGTATACATTTCCACATTCATCATAGTTCAATTTTGTCTTCCAATACAATATATTGATTTGTTGTGAATATTAGGATATATTTTATAGTTTTATTGAACTATCAACTTATCACTTACCGAATTATCCATATATCATCTAGACACCTACATACCTCTCACTGTATAATATATATACTAGGTGTTCATATTTATATCATTCCGTCCTCCCCTGAACTGATAACTCCTACAAATGTCCTTTACCCATCTGTAATACGTTTTTTCTCCCCACACGTAGCTTTATCAGTGTTCTTCCCTCTCGCCTCCATGTGCAGCTCCTTCCTCCACTCATAATCCCTTCTTACTCCCCTACCACAAGAAACACCCACATTTTCCACATACCCAGTCCACCCTTTCTTTTCCCGGCCTTTTCTCCTCTCCGTTCTCCCCACCACACGCCACCAGCACAATGGCTGGCATAGCTCTGCGGGCCAAACTCGGCTATGGGTTTGGCCATGTGCTGAATGACCTGTGCTCGGCCATGTGGTTCACTTACCTGCTCGTCTACTTCCACCACGTTCTGCTCTTTGACAATGGCCTGGCCGGGGTTGTGTTGCTCATTGGACAGGTAAGTGAGGAGGGGAAGGGTGTTGATTTCTTAGGATGATTGTGGTTTTTATAATATGACTTAATATCCAATGAAATACTTGGACTTTGATTGGCTGAATGATTTTCTTTTTGACATGTCAGTAGAAGAACTATCAGTTGGTCGCTTGATCGATCTTTGGTTACCAAGCTATTACTATGGGTTTGCTTGTTTTAGTGGATGGGGGACTTTTTTTTCTTTTCAACTAATATAATAGCACTTTGAATGCATCATAAAACAAATAGTTGATTGTATATTCTCTCTCTCTCTCTCTCTCTCTCTCTCTCTCTCTCTCTCTCTCTCTCTCTCTCTCTCTCCTCTCTCTCCTCTCTCTCTCTCTCTCTCTCTCTCTCTCCCCCCCCCCCACCATATCATTTTACAGGTTGCAGATGCACTTTCCACTCCTTTTGTTGGTCGGGAGGCAGACCGAACGGATGACCTGCCCTTCTGTAGCCGATATGGCAGAAGAAAAACCTGGCATCTAGTAGGTGAGTGGCTCCATGAGGGAACAGTAAAGTCAGACTAGGGCAAAATTAAGAGTAAGGAAGCTAGTTGATATTGTAACAGCAGCTCCCTTTGACTGTTATTATTACGACTTATTATTTACAGAATTTTAAATATAGTCACATTTAAAAGAGATGATGCCTGAGTAATTAGAAATAGGAGATGTCAAGAAGCATTGAGCATTGACCAGAAAAGAGCAGAAGCAGAGATACACATTTATGGAGGAAAATTAGTGGTATAAGTTGGCGGGCCAGGAGTGAAAGGTACTTCGTAGACAAAGACAGTTGGAAATATAAGACAGAATTAAATATGTGTATGCATGTGTGTATTCTTATTTTCAGTATTCTTAAAAACTTCAAACTCCTTAACACACACAGGGTCAGTATTGGTGCTATGTGCCTTCCCCTTCATCTTCATGGGATGCCTGGGATGTGAATATGCTCATGACTGGGCACAGGTTGTGTACTATGCACCCTTTGTCGTGGTGTTCCAGTTTGGGTGGGCAGCCACACAAATCAGCCACCTCTCCCTCATCCCCAGCATCACCCAAGACCCTCACGACCGCACGGAACTCAATGCCATCAGGTGTGTCTTGACTGACCTGTATTTACCTGCATGCAGTGTGTAAGATTTGAGTCACATGTGACATGTCCCATTTCCAAGGCTGTTTGCATCCAAATACATATTCATGATTATTCATGCTTGCACCATCTCTCTTTAACCTACTCCATCAATGTTTTAAAACTTTATTTGACCTAATTTATGTATGAATCATGTCTTTTTTTTATGACCAGCATCACCCAGTAAAAAGGTAATTATGGTTATTCCCATTTGTTTTGTAAGGAAACATAGAGTGAAATAGGGGTTTAGAATTGAAATAATCTGAAAACTAATCCCAGATTCGTGTTCAGCATGCCGAAAAAATATATATACTAATTTTCATGATATTTAAGATTTCAAGATTTCCCCTCAAAATCTATAGGGACGAAAATTTGGCAAAAATCTTGTTTATTTAAATAACTCAAAACCTATGAGGTGTACGTAAAAAAATTATTGAACATCAAAGTTAGAGCAGGCAAAGACCTCTCTATAGAGCTACAGTAGCCTCATTAATTATTCCATGCTACATTTCACTCTTATGAATGTGAGTTAAGCTACACTTTTATAGATTCACCAGTTGGCTTTCCAATGTAGATGCTTGGAGTGGACTAGAAGCAGAGGTGATAGCGGCAAGAAGTGTGCATCAATTTAAAGAAAAACTAGATAGGTATAGATATAGAGACAGGACCAGACGAGTAAAGGCTGATTCACACTGGCGTTTACTCGTCACATTTATCTGACGAGAAGTCGGTCTCTTGCGGGCTAGTGCGGAGATTACGTTCACACACGCAATTCGTTTCGGGAGACAAATCTTCTTCTTCTTGTGACCTTTTCTGCTTAATATCGCCAAAGACACTACGTTGTAGTGTCTTTGGTATCGCTTTGTAGGTCGTCTGTCAAGCTCGTGCTGACGACCAGGGTCGTCCCTGACTTCCCGTGCCTGACCTGCAGGGTCAGGGGTCACGTCGCGCTAGGGGCTAGGGGCTAGGCTTGTGTGTATTTGGCGCGCGAAAGATAAGTTTTCGCACACTTTATTATGAAGTAGTATTGATAGTTTCATTTTTTCCTTGATATCATCTACTAAATCAAACCCCACGTCTAACCTAACATAATCTGATTTAAACTAACAACCGTTTATGGCTAGCTAAAATGGAAAATTTTCGGTATTATATGTATCGCCATTGGCATGGGAAATTTGGATTCAAATTAAGGATGAAAAGATCTGCACGATGATGTAAGTTAAATTTGTTAGTTTTTAGTGCCCAATACCGAAATTATACCAATAATTGGGGTAATTTGGGAGAGGGGGGTGCTGGCTTCTGCGTTTATTTGAATTTGGCGCGCGAAATTCTCGTCAAGTCGGTAGATAAAGACCGAGCGATCGGTGTGTGATTTTTTTTGAAAACTTATTGCGATCATGACACCAGCCCCAGACCCAGACCCTTTCTCGTCAGATAAATGTGACAAGAAAACACCAGTGTGAATCAGCCTTAAAGCTGACGCCCTGTATGCTACAACTTGGCAAATACAGCACCAAGGTAAATACTGGCAAATACAGCACCAAGGTAAATACTGGCAAATACAGCACCAAGGTAAATACTGGCAAATACAGCACCAAGGTAAATACTGGCAAATACAGCACCAATGTAAATACTGTGCTCCTTCAAGAGTCATCATGAGAGTGGTGAAAAGGAAAAGCGTAGATTTAAAAAAGAAATAGGGAAAAAACTGGTTCACAAATAGGGTGGTAAATGATTGGAATGGACTCAGTAGACAGGTAGTTAGTGCAGAGTCATTAGAGAGCTTTAAAGGGAGGCTAGATAAATTCATGGATGGGGATGAAAGGTGGATGTAGGTAGTGTTAAGTAACAGGAACTACCTCGTGTAGGTCTCACGGCCTTTTGTAGCTTCCTTATTTTCTTATGTTCTTATGTTCTTATGTTCTTACTTATATTATTATTTGGTCATCAAGGTCCTCCTCTTCATCTCCATTTTTCTCACCCCCTTCAGTTTTGCTTTATTTCCCTGATCTATTTTATTGTACTGCACAGGCTATTTTTCATACACAGATTGCATTATTATAATTATATTTGTATTTTTATGCAATGAATATACAGTAAAACCTCTCGTATTCGGACCTTCATTATTCGGACTTTGACATTATTCGGACCTCCTCTTTTTTTTTTTTTTTTTTTTTTTTTTTTTTTTTTTTTTTTAAGGGGTCGAAATTTCCTAGGTATATATACACCTAGATTTTTTTTTTAATTTTTTTAAGGGGTCGAACTTTCCTAGCTATTTCCTAGGCTACACCTAGATTTTTTTTTTTTTTTTTTTTTTTTTTTTTTTTTTAAATTTTTTTTTTTATATTATATAGGGGTCGAAATTTCCTAGCTATCTATTTCTAGCGAAATTTCCTAGCACCTAGATTTTTTTTTTTTTTTTATTTTTTTTTATATAACATGCCCCCCATATATAATCCCCCCCTTATTCGGATCCTTGCATTACTCGGACCACTCCTTGGCCCAATTAGTCCGAATATGAGAGGTTTTACTGTAGTTTTGAAGGTTTTTTTTGCATGTTTTCGTTATGATATTAGTTTGTCATTATTCAGATTGTCCTGGTCACCCTCTGCATTGTTCTCACTTTGACTTCTTTTGACTTACTTTCTTATGTTCTTATATTCTTATGTCCCAACAGGTATGGTTTCACGGTGATGTCCAACGTGACGGTGTACTTGGTGACCTGGATGGTGCTGGGCCTGGACACATCCTCCACAGGCCGGGAAGCTGGCATAGGACCTGAGGATGCCAACAAATTCAGGGTGAGACTGCCACTGACGACAGTTATAATAGCTTCATCATGATATATAAATAGATGAAATAATGATAGAAATACATGAAATAATGATAAAAATAGATAAGATAATGGAAAAAAATACATGAAATAATGATAGAAATACATGAAATAATGATAAAAATAGATAAATAATGAAAAAATACATGAAATAATGATAGAAATACATGAAATAATGATAGAAATACATGAAATAATGATAAAAATACATGAAATAATGATAAAAATAGATAAAATAATGATAAAAATAGATAAAATAATGAAAAAATACATGAAATAATGATAGAAATACATGAAATAATGATAGAAATACATGAAATAATGATAGAAATACATGAAAAATTATAGAAATAGATAAAATAAGGATAAAAATAGGGTGAGACTGCCACTGACAACGATTATAATAGCTTCATAATGATATGTAGACCGAGGGGTTTAGTGGAATATAATCTATTAGGAATTATTTCATTACTATTTTTTTCATTCCTGTTTATTGAGTGGTTATTGTTTCTTAAATTTGAACCTTAATGATAAAACTATATGAGAACTGTAGAGAGGAAATATGTATGTGAGTGTATATTTCATCATTTAACCCCTTCACTCCCAGATCTTTCCTTTGCTATAAAAAATTGTATGTTGTCGAGCCATAAAATCACGAAAAGTAACTGAATATTCCAAATTAGTTAGTTGACAAGGATACTAACCAGGTCATATCTATAAAATATTGCTTTTATTCACTAAAAATCATCTAATGGTATCCAAATTACAATGGAAATTATGTTCTGGGTCTCAAGGGGTTAAGTAGCCATTGCCTTCCTGTTGCAGTACATAGTTGCCATCGTGCTAGTCATCGGCGTGGTGTTTGTGGGGATGTTCCATGGGCTGGTGAAGGAGAAAGGCAGCCTCGGGTACAACTCCCTGAAGGTGTCACAGGGGGAGGGCAGCAGTACAGCAAGTTCCTCGGACGGCACCACTGCGCCCGTCCCCCCTCGACCCCCGTCACCCACACCCTCCACCCACTTCAGAATGACAGCCAAAGATTGGTTCAAAAACACTCAGGTGAGAGGACAAGGAAACCAACATAGTAGAGAAGTTAACCCCTTCACGCCCAGATTTTTCCTTTGCTACAATTTTTTTTTTATTGACGAGCTATAAAATTATGAAAAGTAACTGAATATACCAAATAAGTTAGTCGACAAGGATACTAAACAGGTCATATCTATAAAACATTGCTTATGTAAACTAAAAATGTCTAATGGTAGCCAAATTACAATGGGAATTACGTTCTGGGTCTCGGGGTTAAGGGAAGTCTGTGAGGTTTACTGAGGAAAAGGAAGTCACTTAATGGAGCTTGTGGTACACATGATTTGTTTGTTTAGAGATTTGATGTGATTCTTATAATGTAAGGTTTTTATGTCCTGTAAAGATTAAGATGAGATGGAAAGTTCTACGTGTACCGTAGATAACACTAAAGTCGCCAGGGCAATGTTTCTTTTCGATTTACAGACGTGTGGTGGCGTTAATACTTACATTTCTACATCCATGATTTCAGGAAAGTTAAAAGGGGCTATCTGGAGAGCCTGTGTCATTTTGTGTCATCATCTGTGTCATATTATGGCTATAAATAAACAAATTACCAAAATATCACCCGAGTGGCGACTTTGGTAACGGCTACACTAAGGTCGCCAGCTAGTGTCTATGCCTCCCCCCGAAAAGTGATGAGCTGTCGTCTGTTGTCGCCCGAAAAAAAACTTGTGGCGAAATTTGAAACAGTAAATCAGTGCTGGGCGTCCCGGAATTATAGTCCGCGATTCCGCGATCGCGGACTACCAAAAATCGATCGCGGAATTTTTATTAAATTTGAATTAATTCAAAAAATTTACCTAGAATTACAGCGGTGACCACGAGGGCGAGAGAGCGGTTGTGTGCTCTGCCTCGTGGTCTTGAAGTGACTGCCGAATACAGGACTCTGGCTGGATAAAGAGGGAAAGAAGGTGCAGCGAGGTCACGACAGCTGCCAAGGCGTGCCCTCAAGGTCATTAGGCGACTCGCGTTAAGCCCATAATTACCGTGATTAAAGTGAGGTCGCTCCAGAGGTCACTACAGTATAAACTACTGTGTATCATCTTCAGTGGCACATACAAATCAGTAGTGATTCTATAATTCGTAATATATGGCGCCTGGCGACATTAGTGCAGGTGGTGACTATAGTGTTATCTACGGTAGCAACTTTGTATTAGCTATCTATTTGATTAAGTCCCTGGTGACCTTGGGGATGGTGTATATAGAAATAAAACTGTCTGTATATAGTTTTTCCTTGCATTATGGCTGTGCAATTTCTTCTGATTGTAGAATAAGAATTATTGTTTCCTCGTACATAGGTGACTTTTAGGTTCTCATCTACTTTCTCTTAGTTTATTGTCACATACACATATCTGTCACATGGGGGCAAACATGATGTAATATTAAAGTGTTGCCCTAAACTATGTAATATTCTAAACAGGCATTTACAGGATACAATTTAAATGGAAAGTGCATTGGGCATATTGAGCAAGGGTGATTTCTGATACGGGAAATACATGGTATTTGTGTGCTCTTAAGTCTTATCTACTCTTATAATTCTGTTATATTTTCACTTTTTTTTCCCTTTGTTTATTTCTCCCTCTCCTTCCTTCTACTAATCATATTTTTGTATCTATTCCAGTTCTATCAGGTTGCAGTGTTGTACATGGCCACTCGTCTCTTCTGCAACTTGTCACAAGCATATATACCAATTTACCTGCAAGATTCCCTTCATCTGCAGGAGGAGTCAGTCGCCTACATACCCCTTGTCATGTATGTGTCTGGCTTCCTCACCACCCTTGGCATGCGATCACTCAATAAGGTCATAGGACGGAAGGTAAGAGCATGTGTAGCGTTGGAGCATCTGAGAAGGGTGAGGGACTACTAGACAGAAAGAAAGGGAAGAGGGTTAGGATGTAAACCTTGGAATTTTTTTTTATATTATTTATATTATTTGCATATTTAGGCACTTCTTGTGGAATTTCTGCTTTGTATAATGCTGCTTGAATTTTAGATGCACTTCATATGTGCATTTTTCTTGGTACAACTGTCGCACTCCCATTATCAGAATACAGGACTATGTTGAATAATAGTCTTCATGCACCTCTCCCTCTGTGTCAGGCATCCTACATGGTGGGCGCTGTGGTGGGCGCCTCGGCAGCAGTGGGCCTGCGGTTAGGGGGGCACGGGGAGATATACTTGGACTACCTGCTGTATGTGGTGGCAGCACTGTTGGGTGCAGGGGGCTCAATCATGCTGGTCACCTCGCTCTCCATCACCGCTGACCTTATAGGACCCAACGTGGAATCGGGGGCCTTTGTGTATGGTGCCATGAGTTTCACTGACAAGCTATCCAATGGTTTGGTAGTGGTGCTCATCCAGAATCTTAATCCTTGCGTGTGAGTGATTTATATATAAGTTTTGTGTATTTATGTATCCAATCAAGTCTTGTTTATTCTTGACTTCTGTTCCTTCGAACAACCAGTGTTTTGTAAGCCTTATCATGCATCCATGACAAGAAATGTGTCATAGTAGGAAATGGCAACCATGGCTCCTAGGTAGGACCCCTGCAAATATCATGCATGGTGTACGAGAGAGGTTTTGTGACAGACAAACCAGTTTGGGAAGACACGAGCACATAATATCTTTAATTATATGCCAGCCAATATAACAGTGTGGAACCGTGACATCAAGGGATGTGTTATGATAAATCATGACATTTACGGTTGTGCCATCATGTTGCTCACAGTCCACTGACCCAGCCTCATGCCATGGGGGAGGGGCAGAGAACCACCACCAACCCACACGAAGGGGCTTTGCATGAACCACAGCAAAATTGCAAAAAAATTATTGTTTATGATAGAGCATATGGTGATGGGATGAGTACTGGCAATGACTCAATGGTTTTGCATGGCCATCGTTTATATAGCAGCATAGTATCCGATCATCAGTTGCTGAGTCATCTGAATAGAGGAAGGGTGTGTTTTTTCCAAATGATGGACTATATGAGTTATTGAAAGGGACTATTTCTTCTTTTGTATGCAAGTCAGAGTTCTCTTCATAGTCATATGTGTTGCAGTGTTGCTACTGTTACCTGAGGTGCTGTTGATGTGTTCCAGGAACTGCTGTCCCCTGTGTTCCAACTACTATCGGGACATCGTGTTCTACTGCTGTGGTGCGGCTGCTGTGCTGGGCCTCCTGGCAGCCATCTCCCTGCTGCCAGCCACGATAGGAGACCGCAGGAAGGGTGAGTAGACGACCATCCTTATACCTCAATGACTCACCCATTGACATAAATCATCTCTTTTATCTGCTTGCATCATCTCATTCATTCATATGATATCATGCTATATATTCACATATTTGTGTAGGTAGTCACTATTTGGTCCATTTTGTATTCTATTTTCCCTTAAGGAAAACACTGGTATTTGTGGACCCATGAACTAGCCTCATGTACACTTCACCCACTCATTTATCCTGCATTTCAATTTGTTTCATTAATACATTCATAATATTTTGTATGTTTAGTGCACATTGAGATACTTTTTCATATTCAGAACCTTCACTAGTTTTATACCCATTTAGATGTGCATATATTTTTGGTAATGCTACTTAGTGAATTGAGTTGTATTCATTTTAATATATATTTATGTACTCTAAAAGCTTACCCAAAATTTGCGCTCATCCCAGCCACCCTGTTGCTTTAGTGTATTGATGGTCCCAGAGGTTACCCATGCTCCACCCTGCATCATATTGCTCCTCCCTCTCCCTGCATGGGCTTAGAGGTGCCAGCCCTAATAGCAAAAAATTGTGCACATGAAGGGACACCATGCATGCAGTAATGGAAAGAGATCAGTCCAGGAGATAGTCATGGAATTGGGGATAACTTGTTGCCCAATTATTATATGTGCTAATAATTAAGTCTCATTATAATGGACTCACACATAGAAATACCTTTAATTGTCCTTACGCTGTAATATTTTGTGCATCAGGTTTGCACATTAGAGCACATGAGTCCTGCTTCCCAATGAAAAGTGAGTCCATTATGGTGAAGGCTCTGTTGCTGATTCCACTTTAACATGTATTGCCCACTTCCTTTATCCCCATAGCTAAACTAACCCATCAAACACACACACACACGCACACGCACACGCACACGCACACGCACACGCACACGCACACGCACACGCACACACACACACACACACACACACACACACACACACACACACACACACACACACACACACACACACACACACACACACACACACACCACATCCTTCCTCCTTCTGCACTCCTTCTCCCTCATTCGTCAAGAGTCAGTATGGACATTGGTTCATAGCACTTCCTGAGTCTGGAGCACATGCCAAGCAATGGCGCCGCCAGGACATTTTGACTGGGGTGGCCAAGGCATAACCATTTCAATAAATGGTTAAATTTTCATTAAATCTCTCGACTCTGATCTGGGGTGGCCAATGACATTTCAGGGTTGGCCCCGGCCACCCCTAAGATCCGCCACTGGGTACCTTACCAATTTTAGCGAAAATACCTGGATTTCTCATATTTAATTGAAAATTTCTTCATAGCAGAACCCATTGTGTTCGCCCAGAACGTAGCGCATGTAACCATCGGTGGGATCTTTGAATGCCTTATGTTAGCAATCGTGGAATCTTTTTTGTTTTTGTTTTTGTCATTTTAACACAAAACTATTAGTCTTAGAGGAAACATTAATAGAGAAACAAATGTTAAACTTAAGGTGTTCTACCGGATGATATGATCGGTAACTCAAAAAACTATATATTTTGAAAAAAAAAAAAAAAAATTATATTCCCCCTATGGAACATTACATTAGTTCCCTGTCCCAGCTTTCCATGACCATTCATGTTCTCTTGTCATGAGGGCTGCAGCGCCCCCTTCGGCATCCCCTTCAGAATAACATCACAACCACAGAAGAGAGAAGATTAGAAGAGTGAAGTGTTCAAGTGGCCGTGAAGACAGTTCACGGGCAGTACATTAGAGGAGACATTAATAGGGAAATATATGTTAATGTTGTAGTATTCTACCTGATGGTATGATCGGTATCTCAAAAAAACGTCATATTTTGGGGAAAATATGTTTAAAAATTTCTTTAAATTTTTTAAATGTCATTTTCTCAATCAATTACAACCCGATTTCCTTTTCCTGTAGCTCAAATGAAAGGTCTTGATCAAATTAATGTTTATTGCTCAATCATTTCTTTACGGAACTATCATAGTTTTAGAGTTATTAATGGAAAACTAAAAAAAACGCCCTTAGGGGGAAAACGCCCTTACCCTCAGTGGCGCCGCCAGGAAATGTTGACTGGGGTGGCCAAGGTTGGACACAGATCCAGTGTGGTGTGGCCATGGCATAACCATTTCAATGAATGGTTAAAGTAATCGTCCAGACCATTTCATCATTCCTGATTTAATGCAATCAAATCATAGCCATTAACGAGTATATCAACAATACGTCGTCACTTTTTGTATCCAGTCAGCCGTTTTTAAATAATCCGCAATCAAAATCTGCAAATTCCTCGAGTTTTCAAAACGCTCTCAAGGTTTGCAGACGCTCAGGCTCAGGCTCGGTGACGCAGCATCAGGGAGGCTCATCTTCCCGCGCTTGATCAGAGAGGCACGTAAACACAGAGATAAATATAGTACTTGAAGATATTTGGGTGTTTCTGATAGATTTGTTTTGCTATATGCCACATGCATGCATCCTTTATGGGTGCAGCAAGACAGCTGTGCCTTTCGAGAAAAGTTTGCACACGGAAAGGAGTGGCGTGTGTAGGAGTGGAGTGGCGGAGTGGCGTGTGGTGATTCACGCCTATAGTGTGTTGGGGCGAGCAGTTGTGTTGAGAAACGGTGTGTAGTGAGGGTAGCGATGGACCACCACGACTGTGAGCCTTTGCCTCTTAACAAGACCAAGTAAACCAAGTAAACCAGTTGTGGAGTGGGCGTGGGCGTGCCCTGTGGTGAGAGACCCTGTGGTGGTGTGGCTGTCACACTTTCTGCCTTCCCTCCCGCATATTTTCCAACTGTTTGCTGTAGTTAATGCTAGTATGTGGTTTCTGAGTAATTACGTTTGACTGTAGCTCCAAAACTAACCATAGGATTTTCTCGAAAGTACCTTCATTGTGATTCCCACACACACATGGTTTAACCTTATTTACCAATCCATGTTTTGGAGAAGTGCCAGGTCCTCCTGCTGAACCTCAGGCTCTGCTAACACCTGTTCATCCACCTCGTACTCGGGCCCAAACATATAGGATCCCTTGACAATCTGAGGTTCGTTTTCCTCATAGTATACGCGACCAGCGTCATTTCTTTCGGTGTCAGATTGAGCATCGTACTCTAGATCTGTCACAGCGACAGATTCACTGTCTGACACCGAAGTACAATCGCTCATCATAACATTTGCCGACAGGTGTCAGACAGAGTGTCTGCGGGCGTCCCTGTTCTGACGTCATCAATAACAGTCGTAGCCCTGTTGGAGGGAAGATTTTTTTTTTCGCGCGCTTTTTACAAAAGTCGTGTTTTTACGGAAATAAGGCCTGGAAATCAATTATTATTGGTGGATTAGGTGTTTTGAATGTACATTCAACATAATTCGGCAAAAAAAATTTGGGTCTGGACGATTACTTTAAGTTTTTATTAAATCTCAGACTTCTATCTGGGGTGGCCAATGAGATTTCAGGCCACTCCCTAGATCCGCCACTGATACCAAGCATGTATGTACATTGAGTCTTACATTAATCCGCCGTATTATAGAAATTTGAACATACTTTGCTTTTGATTAACTGAGAAACGAGGTGTTCATAATGTGAGTATTATAAGGAATGAACATTGCTTAGCAGATTGTTGTCAGCAGAGCCTGTTATACAAGTGCAGGGAATGGTGGCGGCTGCACGGATCTCACACACCTCTGTAAATACACAGCAGCAGATATGAGGCTCTGGTCACATACTCTTCATAGAGTTCAGTTCGTAGTACAGCTTGTGCCTTTGGAATCTTTCTTACAGTAAGTGCTTAACCTGTAGTCTGTAGATACTGACAGATGAAGTATTTGTGTAAATAAGATTGAGGTGGTTGTAATAATTTTAGATTAACTACTACATATAAATTTAAGCTTTAGTACCTCATTTATGTACTTACTTTGTTGTAATACGTTACTTTCATGATAAAGAAAGATTATATGAAAACCAAAGCTGCCTCCATTGGAAATATGATTATGTATTAACGTTTGTCTCATGCTAGAAAAACACGAAAGTAATAACTTTTTTTTTAAATGGATAAAAATAAAAAATAAATTATGTTTATGATTGAAGGACTTGCAGTCAGTCATTCATGGCACAAGTAACATTGCAATTAATATGTTGCCTCAATGTCCTTCTTCGAGTTGGTTCAGTCATCCGTCTAATGTCAGTGTGCCCACATCCCCTCTTTCAGCTGCTCTCCTCTCTACACCGCACACCCACACAGTTCATGGCACCTTCTCCCTGCTGCATCCTACCTACAGGCGTCAGACCCACAGTGCTGGGAGCCTCGCCCAAGCTCACACCAGGACTAACCCAATTTGTCTTTAGGTCAACCCCCTGAGACCACCTGCAACCCTACCCCTACCCCTCCAGGCCCCTATGTTGGGGATGGTTGCCCACCAGCATGCCCCATGAATCCCCCAACTGGTGCTATCTTAGCAGTGGGGGTCAGCTGCAGTGGTGGTTGTGGCGGTAGTGGTAAAGGTGATGATGGTGGTTATGGTGATGGTGGTGATGGTGCTGCAACTACTACTACAACAACAGCTACTATAAAGGAGACAGACCAACAGGGAACAGAAGGTGAAGGCTTTAGATCTATTTTCATAGTTTTTATTCATTCTATTACTTTTGCTGTTAGACTGCAAGCAGAGAATATATGTAGGAAAGATGGAACATTGTTAAGGAACTCCTGGACCTTAAGAATATTAGTGATAGGAATAACATGAGGGAATGTTAGGTACATTGAACAAGCTGAGTTTGCCGGGAAGATTGGTGTAATCAGTCAAGCTTCTACAGTGGCTATGTTGCATGTGGAATACTTCATATCTCAGTGTTTGGTTCAGGGTAATTTTCATGCAAATGATAGCATCCCTGTGGTGAAGTACAATGGCTTAGAAGGAGAAGCACACTGACTCATTTTATCTGGACTAATCGGGATGTAAAGGCTGGCTGGATTAACCTGAATGTTCACCTGAAAAGGGTTCCAGTTGACTTGTAGAAAAACCTTGAACTGCAACTAAACAATTTTCCTACAAAGAAGCATTGACATAGGCTATAGGACCAAGATGAACAGTTTTCAGTCACTCATTGGATAGCAGTGTGAGGCAAACCTTCATATAGGCCTGCACAGAGCTAATGGTCTTTGTAGTCTGTCTAGTGCCACATGATACAGACATGATTGCATTTTCACCAGTGGATATCGAAATATTGAATTCATTATCATGTTAACAAGTAAAAGAGTATAACAAAGTTAGTAAAATTATATGAACAGATTTGAAAAATAACTAGTAGCTCTAAAGTCTGCAATCATTTTTATGCAACAATCGAGTCATCCTAAATATTAAGAGACTTTCGTCCATATTTTCAGTATATTGTCATGCATTCTCAGTGCATTTTATAATTAAGGAGACGAAAGTTTTTAAAAGTGCTGCAGAAGCATTTAGGAAACTTTTTGAGTTAATGGCAGTAATTGTTTAGCCCAGGATGGAGTGGCTGGTGAGTGGAGTGACTGAGGGCAATGGAAATGGAATACCTGTATGATCATTGCACAGAAAGAGGGTTAAGGGACGTCATCGATTTTTAGGGGGGATCAAGTTTTAAAAAATTATAGCCTTTTGATGTTTCATTTATAGCTTGTAACTACGTCAGATAGCTACAAGCAAAGTTGGATTTAGGTTTCTCCAAAAGAAAAAAGAAAAAACTAAATAATGAAAAAGGAAAAGTACCTCACATTCTGCACTATTCCATGCAGTGAATGACGTGCATCAGGAGGAGGATGGCAGTGTTGAGCCACTGTGTTGCTCTGAGCAGGTGTTGTGTGTTGTGTTTTGTACAAGGTCTTGTTTACCTTTAAGTGGCTCATGAACTTTTCTTTGGTTCACCAATTCCAGTTTTATTGTGTGGTGGTTCTTTTTTCCTACATCATGTCAGAATGATTATATTTCCTACAATTTTGTAGGTAGAAGACTTGCATGGCAAGGGTAATGCATTTTATTTTATGTGTTTGATTTCATTTGTCAAACAATAAGTATTGCCAGCACTGCCCTGAGTTGTGCATGTTTGTGCATTTAATAGTATCTTGAGACATGCTCATTTCCTGAATGACCATCCCCAAACCGTGCTGACTTTCAGGTATATATTCATCATTCACGCCACGGTGTGTGTTGTGTATGTGGGTGTGTGTTCACTGAGTAGAGGTAAACCTATGTTGTCCTGTTTTCAACACTTTTCTACTCAAGTCTTGAACTCATGTATTTTGTCAAGTCAAACTTCCTGTTTCTGACCCATTCCTAGTGTTACTATTTTATTTTGAAAAAGAAAGCGTAAAATATACTCATAATTTAACTATGATATCGTTCATCATTTCTCAATTTCTGATTCGAAGGTAGTGTCCTCTCTATGGTCACTTTGTACTTCCTTAGGCTTGTTTTTGTATCTTAAAATTCTGGGGCCCACACAGTGTTGCATATATCCGTCTCATAAGTATTATGAACACCACTAAATTACAGCATGCCCTTTTCCACTCTAAATTATCTTTTTACTATTCTTCAAACTGGGTTTTTCTGAACTTCCTCCCCATTTCTAAGATGTGATGACATTCAGGGCATTGAGGGCAATCTCTAATCTTAGGTCCATTCATACAGTTTATTCAAGTCTTTATATAATTTTCATGCAGTAGTCAAGATTAATATAATTTAATTCATAGTATTTGCATTCTCTTCAAGCATATACAGCTACTCAGTCCATCAGGCATGTCACTTACACATCGTATCGTGCATTCTTGTGTCTATGTGTGATGTATGCATAGGTGTGGGTGTTCACAGACTCGAGACCAAAGAGTGAACACACAATTTTGCAGTGTGACAAGTATCTATTTATTCTAACTGCAATTCACGTCTAATTAATGCTCATGTGTATATTTCATTGTCTGTGTCTGAGGAATTAATTGCCTTAACATTTCTAATCTGTCGTTACTTTTTCAGGCCTGTAGCTATAGCCCCATCTACTTAGTATTAAACTACCATTGGTATAAATCATGTAAAATACTCATTAAAAGATAGGAAGGTATTTTACTTTACCTTGTTTTTATAATCCATTGAATAACATTATCTTAAAATTCATTGTCATAAAATTAATCATAGTGCTGTTTTTGTCACTTTTGTGTTTGTTAATAAGTGTGTGATAACCAACTAAGAGTCAGTACTTCCTTTCCAGCTACCATTGTTCCATTTCACTAATACTTTCCATGTACGTATATGAAAATTGTAAACAAGTGAATCAGAAAGCATGTGGTGAGATGGACATAACAGGAAGGAGAACGGAGAAAGGGTTAAAACCAATACAGGAAAGTGAAAGAAGAATCAGATCGTAATATGGGCAGGAATAGTGTATGGAGTGTATGCCATGAAAAATATAGTAAAAGGCATAATTATTAGTTTTGCCTGTATATTTTAGAAGTTAGAAAAGGGTGTCTAAAATATATTATAATTGATGTCTTGATGTTGCAATTTGGTCTAGTATACTCTACACTGATGTCTTTTCCTTGGAACTCCCTCAAGGAAGTGACCACAGCAGAAGAGTCCTTTGCACCTGTCCATGCACCTCTTCTTTCCACACTTAATTCTCAACCAGATACATGAAACATTACTCATTGGTCTTATAAACCTGCAACATGACAATTGTAGTCAAGTTTATTTTGAGTGTGGTTTAGTTTCCATTGATGATGACTTAAGTTCGGGTATGTATCCCAATAGTATTTTCAAGGATCTCGTTAATCATACTTGGTGACATAATGTAAGTTTTTTTTTTTTCTATTTGTTTATTCTTTGTTTTCAGTGTATTTTGGGAAGAATTATGGCCAGAGATTATTATGATTTGGTATCATGCAGTTTTAGTTCACATGTTTTTACTACCTCTGACTCATACAACAAAATCTACAATGGAATATTCTTATTACCCAGTCAAAATAACTTTCCGCTTGGTAGGCCTCTAAGTGTTAAAAGGAAAGCAGACTCCAACTAACCAGCCCTTTTTTTTCCCTTTTGCACTTCGCAGAGTACTCAGCTATTCCACAGGGCGCCATCAGAGTGCGGACAGCCTCCACGTCTTCTGAGAGTGATGGTGCCATTGCTTAGTGTTGGACTGTAGGAAGGTAGTATTAGTAGTTGTGTCGCACATATTATTAATACTGTAGTAGTAGTACAGTAGGGAACAACACGTTAGAGAAATCCATTAGTGATGACCATTTCTGCCTTGTATCCTACTTATATTGTTAAAATAGAGAAGATAGTGATGGCCCCTGTAAAAAATAGTGCTGATTAGAAGATAATGACCTCAGCTCGTGAATGGAGTCATTACTTATTGTTATATTAATGACAAATGATGGTGTGTTTGGGAAGTGCAGAGCTGGCAGTGATATGTGTATAGTTGTTGGAGTGTTGATATTTAATAGACAATAATAACACAGCTGGTGTTGTTAACAGTAGCCACACACATCAGCCTACTGTACTCTGAATTATCAGGGGTCATTCAAAGAGACTGGAGGAGATCTTTATGAAGTCTACCTCTCCACACTTTGATGAGACAAGACACTTGATGAGACAAGTGGAACCCAAGTTATATAACATAGAAAACAAGGAAGAAAAACAATTTTCTAGAAAAATTAAGTTAAGAACAAAGACCAGAACATATTATGAGAGTTTTTATTCCCATTGGAGAAAGAAGGCAATTACGTTAAGTGTATATGCTCCTGCCTTAAATATACAGAAATGTAGCTCTGTAGCTCTGTCATCCTTTCTGTTGTACAAGACTCGAGTCTTTCAACCTTCCTCTGGTGCTGCACCGATAGATACTGATCTATATTTTTATGATATTTATGATTTTATTAAGTAGGCAGAGACACTTATATATTTCAATGATGTTAAATGTGATAAATAAGTAGGGTTTATGTCCTTTCTTTTCAAGGATGAGATTATTGTGGCCACAGTCAGAGGTTGAAGCTCTCGGAAGGCTATGTTATGGAAAATATTTCGGTTGTGGCTGAAGTTGTGCTTGAAAGTGTGTGTGTGTACCCCACATTGAAAATTTGTGATTTAATGTTTGGTTGTGAGACAAATTTAGACCTGATTACCTATATATACGTATTTTTATTTACAGTACCCTTTTTCAGTCACTCAAACAACGAGCCTGACTCAATCCTGTAAAAATACAAGTAGATAAGGAACACGACACAATTTGGATCAAACTGATTATTACATTTTACTTTTTAGGTTTAATCACACATATGTGAGGTACAATGTACTGAGGGCCTGATCTTTTACCTTCTGTGTTTGATAAGGGTATCATCTATAAGATAGCTACATGTATGCACCTCCGTGTACTACATGTTGACCACAAGGCAGTACATATTAAGGCTTATCAATGTCTGCAAAAATCATATGGGTATTGTGCTTTATTTTTCATGAGTCTTTTAGGAACATGGTATTTTTTAACATTTATATTCACATTAATATGTCTCAACCGGTCTCCTTCTCTGTTTATGTATGTACTATGTCTGTGATTTTTTTTTTTCTTCTCTCTCTTCTCTCTCTCTTCTCTCATCTCTCTCTCTCTTCTCTCTCTCTCTCTCTCTCTCTCTCTCTCTCTCTCTCTCTCTCTCTCTCTCTCTCTCTCTCTCTCTCTCTCTCTCTCTCTCTCTCTCTCTCTCTCTCTCTCTCTCTCTCTCTCTCTCTCTCTCTCTCTCTCTCTCTTTTTTCAAACACACTGCCTGCGTAGTTCAGTGTATAATGCCCTCTCCTGCCACTTGGAAGGCTATTGCTGATGTCATGCTCAAAGCTTCTAGGATTTTTCTCAGACGAGCGGGCAGTTACTTTACCTCTTGAACAAAGTATGGGGTGGTGCGAGGTCTCAGCCTTATCCATAGATCTGTTGGTATGAGCTCCTAGACTTTCTTTAGGAGGATGATAGATGGCGATCATGAGTCCAGCATGTGATCAAGAGTAGGTGTGAGAAAAAAAAGAAAAAAAAAGATTCCCGTCATAAAAAGGGGAATATTAGGTGCTGTAGTATGAGGCATGGGCTCTTTGAAACTGTCATTGTCTGTCCAGCCCCAGCCAGGATTCACAAAGGCTTTGGTTAAACATATCACCACCCATGACCCACATGATGCCAAACTTTTGAGTGATTTGCAAAGAATTTTTTCAAGAATTTTTTTTTTTTTCTCTCCATATAGGGTATAAGTATATATATTATCTATTCAAGATATGTAAGTAGCCACCGATGTTACGGCTTAGAGCCCTGAAACTTAATTCTTGTTAATTTTTTTTTATTTTTCATCAAATTATTTCTCCATACAGCCTCTCTCTCAGTCTTTCTCTTCGAGACAGCTCGATCAATAACCGCACAGTTGCCGGGTTTGTTTATGTTACACGTGCTGGGAACAACGTTCGCTCACCCTCTAACTTACAACTCTTTTTGACACACGTATTAGTCGGATAAAATCGAGGGCAGACAGGTATAAAAGACAGGCGGGGAAACGTACAGGCAAGAGGCATGATAGCGGCTAGCCAGAATGAGGATGCTTCTTCCCCCCGGGAGGACAGTTGCCACTTGCTGTAACGCTAGTTATTTGTAATGTTCAATATCTTTTACCCTGATGTATAATTAATTTTTCACATGTAATTGCACAAAATGGGATGGTTATAACTTGTGTAAGGGCATGATGAGTAACAGGTGATAGCTGTAGACGTAGATGCAAAATGGCAAAATAGAGGAAGTGTGGCGCTTGGTCCGAGTCGGCGAGGAGGGTGCGAGGGAGGTCCTGTGGCCGCCGCGGGCGAGGGGAGGCAGACGCTGTGTGGATATCCTGACAGTGGGTTATTCTGCTGCTCTCCAACGTCTTCAGGATGCCTCCACACACCACATGGCCTTAAGGGTGAGACTTTCATTACGGTCAGGAGTGTACAGAGGCAATGCAGAACAGTGATGGCGGCTCAGATTGAGTATTAGGGGGATAAAGCTCTATACCTTAGTGGTAAAGGTAATCTATAAACTCCCCTCATTGTAGAGAGGTGTACGTAGAGGAGTGGTGAGTGGTGAGGGTAGTGACAATGTTCGGGTTGGAAGGATGGTTGAGGCAGGAAGTGGTCGACCCCTAGAGTTGTTGACAGTCTCGCCGCGCCTACCAGCGTCTGCGCCAGCGTCAGGCATGGCAGCATGTGTTGGTTGGATATCTGACAGCTATTAGAACATATATTATCTGTTCTTTGATAAGTGAGTGTTTTGAGGCAGTCATGTTTATCCTGATCGTTTCTAGTTTTAATTCGATCCTGACTATTCCCGAGAACAAATTAGACGTGTTTTTTTTCGCTTAGTTCGTTTCCACACATTTTATTGGAAGTGTGCCAGGTTGTAGGTACCACATTTGTTTTCACTTTTATAAATAGCTGTTACAAATAATCAAATGCAGCTACATTAATTGTTGCCATAGTACACTCAAAGAAGGAAAAAAAGTGATAAAATAAAAGAATTATATAATATAGAATAGAATATTAGCGATATCATTATGGCAGTACAAAATAATTTGTCCTATGATGGCTGTAGACCGTGGTGAATATTTGTAATAAAAATATAAGGGCATGCCATTAAAATAATTTTATTCTGCAGCAATATGATAATGACGCTCGTGTGAGGAGTCTTCTGACATGTGTTTTCTTTGCAGGCTTGAATTCATGGGTAGGGAAGGAAGCGAGCAAGCATGATGAGTCCTTTAGAGCCGTGTGGTGAGGAGCAGGGCTGAGGAGCGGAGTGCCTACCCTCCCACCATGGTCCACGCGTTAACCCTGTGCGGCGCCCTGCTGTCCCTGGCAACACCCTGCCTCGCCTACAAGATCAGTGAGTCATCGACAAATGCCGAGTGTTTATATCTTTCAGGGAGTAGTACACAAAAAAATTATGGGTATCTGAAAACTGAGCATGAAACATTTGCCTGTTCGACACACAATAATGTCTAATGTTTAGATGGTATACAGATTGATGCAGACCGACCCTGACAATTTTGCAGTTTGTGACATGCAAGTATTAGCAACAAATCAGAACCTATTATAGATAATATGATAAATAAGTTTTGTTAATTTATTCATGGAGAAATTAATTATATTTGCAATATCTCCATCTGCCCCACCGACACCAGTGACATCATCGTTTTCTTGACATATAAGTAATATTCCATATATTCTCTGATGTACAATGCTTCCTGAATTTAATAACTATTTTCTCATACTGAACAACTTTACATTTGAACCCCTCAATCGAGCCGACTGAAACTGCAGTTGCGTGCCACTGATTACCACGCAACTGACTATGCTGGTCGACTCGACGGTGGTCGTGTTGTGTTAGTGATCTGTTGCAGAGTCATAACCACGCGGGCAGTGTATGAGTGTGTTTTACAACAGCAAGAATCTTATTATCATTAAAAAAGAAAAAAGAATGAAAAAAGTAAAATATAGGTTTGGCTACCGTAGATAACAGTAAAGTCGCCAGGACAAGGTTTCTTTGTTATTTACAGACGTGTGGTGGCGTTAATACTTACATTTCTACATCCATGATTTCAGGAAAGTTAGAAGGGCTATCTCGAAAGTCTGTGTCATTTTGTGTCTTCATCTGTGTCATATTAAGGCTATAAATGTACAAATTATAAGAATAAAACCGAGTGGCGACGTTGTTATACCTACTACAGTAAAGTCGCCAGCTAGTATTTTAAGCCAACAGTTGAGTCGCCACTCTGGGGAATTCAGGGAAATTAGAGGTAAAGTAAAACAAGTCTCTATATATATTACCTGCGGAAGATGCTTGGATATATAAAAATTCATCTGCCAACGTGAAAGCAAATTCTATTCAAGTTTGAAAGATCTGGCAAGTCCTGTGTCCTGCCGCCCGAAAGGTGATGAGCTACTGTCTTTTGTTGCGCGAAGAAAAACTTGAGAAGCAAAATGCGCAACAGTTATATTTGCAGATACAAAGCATAAAACAACGCTGAAACAGGGTAGATTATACAGTCATGATATAAACTACTGTGTAACATCTTCAGTGGCACATATAAATCAGTAGTGACGCTATAATTCGTAATATTTGGCGGCTGGCGACATGACTGCAGGTGGCGACTTGACTGTTATCTACGGTAATAGATAATAATAATAATTAAAATTAAAATAGTAATAATAATTATAATAACAATAATAATAACCATAACACTAGTAACTAAGTACTCCGAGAGCGTTTACCAGTTTTTATAAGACGTGACGGCTGGGAAGGTGGGCACGGAGAAGCAGCAGGTAGGGGTGAAAACTGAAAACTCCGCGGTAATGCTACGGCCACACTGGGACTCATGACGCGCAGTGTAATGCCCAGTGTGGACGGGCCTCAACGCTTTGCCACGTTTCACTGACTCCGTATAAATTTTTATGCATTATTTTTATTATGACTACATAGTATTATTATTATAATAATTTTTAATATTATTATTATTGATGGTATTATCATTATCATTACTATTATCATTATTATTATTATTATTTAAGAGTATCATTATTATTATTACTATTATTTTAAGTAATATTTTCTTATTATCATTACTGTTATTATTATCATTATAATAACCACATAAAATATTGTATAGCCATAGCACAGAGTGCACACATAGACTCTTGTCATTTGGTGTCCAATTTTTGCAAAAAATAGAGTAATTATGTATTATTCTTTGTAAGAAATGTACTTATAGATGTCATCAAGTCACTTGTAACATGAAGTGAAGCCAAAAGCCAAAGGACTAGTCTACAAACTTGCATGTATCCCAAAGAGAAAAACAACGGTCCAATTTACATGTATTATTAATACATGTAAATTGGACCTTTGTTTTTCTCTTTGGGATACATGCAAGTTTGTAGCTTATTTCTTAAAAATAATAATACATAATTACTCAATTTTTTGCAAAAATTGGACACCAAATGACAAGAGTCTATGTGTGCACTCTGTGCTATGGCTATACAATATTTTATGTGGTTATTATAATGATTATTATATTAGGTAAAGAGGTTAACAGGTTTATTGCATCATAACAGTTGAGCCTTTCTTTGCTCAGCCACTCTGGACGCGGTGGAGGTGTGCAACCAGACCATTTACCTGGACGACGGACCCAAGTCTGCCGCCATTCTCACCCTCACGTCGAAGAACTCCTATGACTTCGCTCCCATGCACTGCTTCATCCACTTCATTGCTCCTATGCATAAATGTGAGTCAGGCATGTGGGGATGGAGGGGCAGGAAGCTGTAGGGGATGTTGTGAAGGGGTAGGAAGCTGTAGGAGGATGTAATGAAGGGGCAGGATGTAATGTAGGGGTTGTAATGAAGGGGAAGCAAGGGTGATAAGAGAGAGGAGTGTGCGAGGGATTAACAAAACTAAATTGAACGACCAAGAAGAATATTTAATTGGTAGCTTAGACAATTATTATTGATATGGAAAGATAAAACAATGCAAATTTACTATGATTTTATTGCATAGCTATGCTGTACTCTGTCCTCTCTCTCTCTCTCTCTCCTCTCTCTCTCTCTCTCTCTCTCTCTCTCTCCTCTCTCTCCTCTCTCTCTCTCTTCTCTCTCTCTCTCCTCTTCTCTCTCTTCTCTCTCTCTCTCTCTCTCTCTCTCTCTCTCCTCTCTCTCTCTCTCTCTTCTCTCTCTCTCTCTCTCTCTCTCTCTCTCTCTCTCTCTCTCTCTCTCTCCTCTCTCTCTCTCTCTCTCTCCTCTCTCTCTCTCTCTCCTCTCTCTCTCTCTCTCTCTCTCCTCCTCTCCTCTCTCTCTCTCTCCCCTCTCTCTCTCTCTCTCCTCTCTCTCTCTCTCTCTCTCTCTCTCTCTCTCTCTCTCTCTCTCTCTCTCTCTCTCTCTCTCTCTCTCTCTCTCCTCTCTCTCTCTCTCTCTCTCTCTCTCTCTCTCTGTGTGTGTGTGTGTAAAGATAATGCATTGGCAGTATTGTCAACATGAAAGTTGCTCAAGTAGACATATTTCAAGAAAACCTGCATTTATGTTCTTATCCCTAATATCATAGGAAATGAGGGTCTAACCATAAACAAAAATTAAAAGTAGATAGCTGTGGATGTGAGTTTTGACGGGGTTACCAGATAATGTCCATCCTACTCTGAAGCCAGGGGAGATCAACCATATAGCCGGCCCACATCTTTTCAACACCTATAACTTGAAGATTTTGCCTGCAAACATTCTACCTACATACATGGCTAAAACTTAAGTATATTTGCACCACCTGTTCTTAGTTGTATTGACATCATGCTATGACCAGTGCTTGTTGGGATAATGGGAGGACAGTGATGTTTGTGGGCAGAGCTGGGCACTAAATACGTTGAATGTGTTTAAATACTAAATACTAAATACATGGGAGAAATGTATTTAAATACTAAATACTAAATACATTTTACGAATGTATTTAAATACTAAATACTAAATACATCAATTGTATTTAAATACATATGTAAGTACATGTTAAATACACAAATTTTAACATGTCCGAAAAAAATTTATTTCCTAGGATTTCCTTAGATTTTGGGTTGCCTTATAAATTTCCTTTTCAGGCCTAAATTTCCTAAAAATAAGGAAATTTCCTTGAAGGTGGAAACACTGGTTCACTGTAACATCGATATCAGGATTGCCAGATAGTTGGGCGGGTTTATGGCCAAATTAACTGATAAAAAAAGTATTTACATTTCTATATTATGAGTATTTAAATACTATATTTGAATACATGACAACCAATGTATTTATAAATACATTTCTAAATACACAAATGTATTTAAATACGTATTTAAATACTGCCCAGCTCTGTTTGTGGGTTATCTAGCTGTTGAAAGTGACATCACAAGAACTTTTGAGTGTATGATAGGATCTCCATCAGTCTCCCCCTGCACTCCTCTCCCTCAGGGTCAGGACTAACTGGCGTGCTGGAGGAGATAGATCTGAGGCGCTACGAAGATTCCAGCAGACATCGTCTTCCTGATAGTGAGTGCGTCGATTACATCTTGGTGAGTCTCCCCTCTTTTCCTTACCCTTGACTGTTTTGTGTATGTGTGTGTAGATATACTTTATGTATGAATGCATGCAGGGTTCAAAATTTGGTTTTCTGTAAGTTTTTTTCATATAAAAATTCATAAGCAAAAGAATGGCTGCATACTTACACATAAATAGTTATCAGTAATAAATTATGTTTGCATTCATATCAGCCTCTTCTGCGTGTGTGTTTTTTACAGGTGGGAGCCCAGACCGATCTACCCCAGGGGCGTCAGTGTGGGACTTGGTCAGTGGGAGGCCAGGATGAGCTGAGTCACCTGGGCTACCAGAGGGCGCTGGTGGGCTACTGTCCATCCCCCCCGGCAGCTCCTGGCTCAGGCATGCAGCGATGTGGGGTGAGTAGAGTGTCGCACTCCGTTTGTTTATGTCCTTGAATCTTGCTCTCTTATAGACTCTTTGCTTCATTCTCTCCTGTCTGCCTGTCTGCTCTCTATTGCTCTGTTGTGTCGTTCTTCTCTTTCCATTTTGTCTTTGTTTCATCTTGTTTCCTCTGTCTTTTTCAAATTATCACTTTTGCTTCTTTGCCTCTTTGATGTTTCTCTTTTTCTTCTCACTTCTTGTGTGTGTTCCCTTCTCTTGCTCACCCATTTGATTTGCAAGTTTATGTGCCTTATCTTTTTATGACTTATGATCTTTCTTCCAATTTTGTTTCCTCTGTCTGTCTTTCAGGTTTGCCTGCTAACTTCCACTTTGCAAACAGGTAAATCTTAAACTCATATTTCTTCAGATCTTGATTACTTTGCAGGGGCGGATCCAGGAGGGGTGACAGGGGTGACTAGTCACCCCCCTATTTTTGGAATAGCAATGTTTTAACACAAGAGGAAATTGGTTTTTTTGGTCTTTCAGATACACCAAGAAGAGTTCGAAACGTCTTCAAAAAACATGTCCTTGCTTTTGGTCAGTCTCTAGCAGCCACAAACAAGGCCATGGCTTGCAATGATTCCATCGTGCTTTCTTATGTAGACGTTATAGATTGGTATCCGGTATGCAACGTATGGGGGGGGGGGGGGGCAGCTGATTTAAAGGAAGCTGTGCAAAGGAACTGCTGGAACCTATGCGACCACTGGTTACATCGCTACAAGATAGACTGATGGAGGTGTACTTCGGGTTTCAGAAGATCGAAGAGGTAAACCTTTCGTATGTGGACATTCGAAAAGGGATCGACGAGTGGTTTCAGCATATGTACGTGGAAGTACTAGCTCTGGCTGAAAAAGTTGGGTCTACTGAGCAACGGCCAAGAGTATGCGGTCGACAAACACAACGAATCAACTGCCCATCTGAGTCCGTAGCCGAATATTGGAAGAGGACTGTAGCGATACCATTCCTTGACGTGATATGTAGTGAGATGAAATCTCGGTTCAGTCAGGATAAAAGGGCGCATTATGAGCTTTGTGCTCTCATTCCTGAGGTAATCGTGAAACAGAGCACTGCCGCAGTGAAGGAGCTGGGTCAATGCCTTCTGGTGAAGTGGAACCACGTCATGCCGCTCCCATCAGCCTTTCAAAGTGAGCTGCAGAGGTGGATGAATTACTGGAAGCGGCAGTTGCCTATCTCCGCAAGCTCAGTAACCAGCCTTTTGACCTTCCATGCTGACGCCACCTTCTTTCCCAACCTACGAGAACTACTGATCGATTCTAGCTGTGCTGCCAGTGGGAAGCGTGGAGGCAGAGAGGTCGTTCTCGTGTTTAAGGCGTATCCACAACTGGCTCCGAAATACGATGGCAACGGAGAAGCTGAGAGACTTGGCAGTAATCGCTATGCACGGACACGAGGTACCAATCTCAAAGGCGGACATCTGCAAACGATACATGGATCTACACCCTCGTTGAATGATGGCATCGTCGTTGTTTGATGGCCGTGATGGTGATTAATTCTATGCATGAAAATGCCGGTGACAGTCACATTTATCATGTTTGATACTGCTCACATTCATGTTCATTGTTTCTGATCAGTCAAGTAATATTGTAAGTTGGCCAGCGATTACTGATAGTCGAAATAAATTCTTCATCCCGATACCGGGTTACTGTTCTGGTCAATCTTATTTCTTCCTATTTTACGAAAATTTTACTAATTGGTGAAAAAATAAAATCCCTACCTAAAACATCATACTCTAGGAGTCCAACAGTGAGGCAGATTTGTTTCACAGAATGCAGGAAATTGCATTTCAGAACAAGCAAAATTGTAAATTTCCTTGCCCCCCCGGACCCCCCTAGCGGGCTTGGCCCCATCGGGGCCTCGAGGGAGTCACCCCCCTGCAGAAAATCCTAGATCCGCCACTGCTTTGTGTCTTTCATTCATATACGTACTTCCTTATTTGCCTTAGTCTTCTCTTGTTTTGGTGTACATACTTGCCTACACTATTCTTTTCTTGCTCACTTTCATTGATCTTTTCTATCTCAATTTTGTTTTCATTCCTATCTCATTACATTTTCCCACCTCACTTATTTCCCCCTGAACCTTACTATCCCATCCCACATCTCTCCTCCTTCTCCCTCGTCTCCTCCTCCTGTGTCATCAGCCTCCAGTGTTCTTCTTTCCTTCTTCAGGTGTCGAAGATCCAAGTGGAGGTGTCAATAGGGGAGCGGGACAGCTTCCACCTCTGGCGCGATGTCAAGTGGCGGCCACACCGAGGCTTCACACTAGTTGTCACGGCCTACATGTATTCCTGTGAGTCCCTCCTTCTGCCAACAGTCAAGCTGCCTTTTATTACTGGTGTTGTGACCTATCCTATTCCAACCTTATCTCCACCATCTTTATTTGTCTTCATGTTACTTTCATCACCAATATCGGTGTTATCTTCAGTAGATATTGTAAGTTATCTAATCTAATGTGATCTATTCTGATGCCCATACCTGAAAACTTGATGAGAGGGGTCAAGACAAAAACAGTTTCTATTAGCTACCGTCCATACATTCAACTCTTACATGCTCTATTCCTGTGTCTTTCATCCCTCCTCTCAAGTATTTCAGTATTGTCCTCTCATATTAGAGAGAGGATTCTTCTTATAACCTCAGCATTGACTCTATCTTTGTATATCCTTCGTGTGATCTCATTTATTAGATTTCATTCAACCTCACATTTTGTAAATCATCATTCATACTAGCCTTTACCCCAAGCAGATCGTGAGAGGGGGTGTAGTGCTGGATTGCGCTCCTGTGGCCCTGCAGACCGCCAAGGTCTACAACAAAAGTGTGTCCATGAGTCACTCTGGTGTGACCACCACCTAAACTGTGGCCAACCACGCAACCTGGATGAAAGATCCTGTTTCAACTCTTATGGTATGTATTTGTACAGTTTATTAATTTCATTGTGTAGTTGAATTATTGAATTAAAATTTAATTTCATGTTGATAAGATATACCAGCATGACAACCAATGTCTTGTTTTGACTGGTACACAAAGCACTTCACTTGATGGAAGAATTTTGCCTAACCTAACACCACCTTCAGTATGTTTTTCACCCATGTCCCCAACCCTGGTGATCTCACACAACTCTGTTTGCTCCTGCAGTCACCATGGAGGGTCTGGTGCCCGTGATGGTGGGGCCCTGGGTGGGCGCCGCTCTGCTGCTGCTGCTGATGCTGGCAGGGGTCGTGTACTGGCGCCGCGCCCGTCCCCCTCCTCCCAGGGACCCCCGACCACCACAGGAACTTAATTCTTATGCAGAGTCCTATGAGGTGTCCTCCACCCTGTCCTCTGCTCACCACATGGCTATACAGGTAGACCTCTCTCTCTCTCTCTCTCTCTCTCTCTCTCTCTCTCTCTCTCTCTCTCTCTCTCTCTCTCTCTCTCTCTCTCTCTCTCTCTCTCTCTCTCTCTCTCTCTCTCTCTCTCTCTCTCTCTCTCTCTCTCTCTCTCTCTCTCTCTCTTTGTGCACATTCATGTGCAATGTACCAAACCGAGCAATTTTGATCAGCTCCTTGTACTACATACTAAAGAAGATTAATCTTTTGTTTTTGTGTGTTTTAGAAGAACCGCACTACATTATTGTTATTGCGCCTGTTCTTCTTATGTTCTTATGTTCTTATGTTCTTGTGTTATTGCAAGGACTATAAAGCAGAAATTTGTTTGCAGGGATATCAGTAATATATATTGTCTTAATTTCTATGGTAATTTATGTTGATTAACAGCTGGTCACTGACATTTAGTTTTTAAAGTCCTAACCTAGATATCAAGCAGTCAGTGCAAGTATCAGACCTTGTCTGACTCTATTTGTATGGTTTAAAACACTGCTTTGTCCGCCACCATTTATGTAACTGGAAACAATTTCCCTTTTTTTATCATGATTTTCTCTGTCCCTCAGGTGCGTGTGGTGTGCAACTCAGGGCACGGCATGGGGGGCAGCGGGGCGACGCACCTCACCTCCACCACTCAGTTGCCACCCCCACACTCACTCCACAGATGGCCTGGACCCTCAGGTTCCACTATGGATCTTCCACCCTCTTATGACTCCCTCTTCCCACATGGGCCTCCCTCCCCCCGGGGCTGCATGGCTGCCACCCCCGCCACGCCTGCTTCTGCTGCCAGCCTGGACATCACTGCCACCACCACCTCCATGCTATCCCTGGGGTCAAGCACAGGGGCTGTCTCGCCAGGCCACGGCCACCCTCCTGCTGCAGCCACAGCCACACAAACCTCAAACATTGTCATTCCCCTCAATGCCATCTGCAGTGCTACACACACTCCCACCCTAACCACAGCATCCACCACAGTTACCACTGCACCCTCCGCCAACCACATCAATGCTAATGCCAATAATCCTTCTGCATCTACTACCAGTAGCTTACCACAAGCATCAAGTTCTTCCTCTTATGCCCCAGTAAACACCCCATCTGTAGAATTCACACCTCTTGCCCAACCAGAAGATTCAGCGATTTCTCTCTCCAGTCTGTGTGGGGACCCCTCCCCTGACCCATAGTGCCCATCACTCCCCACCCACCATCTCCCCCCTCACTGGAGGACATCTTGACTCCGGGTAGTGTTTTTTTAGAGGTCAGGCTGGATCCCCTAGGACACACTCCAAGCTCTTCCTCCAGCAAGAAATTCACTGGAGTTGTCCAATGAAGTTTTAGCACACATCATGGTAAGGACTTCAATTGAAGGGAAATGTATGTGTGTCAGATTGCATGGGAGAGATTAAGAAAGTCTGATAAAATGAATAAGAGTGAGAAATGAAGCATCTGAAATACTTCTGGCTGAAAAATTGAGTGAGAGTGAGAGGGAGTAAATGATTGTATGTAACATCAATATATGAACAAAAATTAACATTGACTTTGTCTGCAGTGGAGGACACAAACTCAGTGACATTATTTTCAAAGTTCATACAAAATGTAATAACTGTAATCATGAAATCATGCTATAAAAGTGTGGTGTATGAACTAATTCACTGGCAGGGCTCTCAAGCCATAAAGGAAATGCATCTAAGGGAATTCTTGAATTGTACGACGATTCCTTGTAGATGTCTTGGTATTTATAGTGGTAAACTCAATGGTCTTTGAATATGCTAAGTCTGTTAATTCTGATAAGTTTGTGAAAATAACAACACATTACAATGGGCTTGGAAAGTTAGAGAAATACATGATACAGTATTCCCCAGAAATTGGCAGAATAATGAGTTTTGAAATGTTGTAAAAATAACTGCGTGATTTAAAACTGATAAGTAATTGGATGCTTTGAAACACTCTGGATCTTCCATAAAAAAGAAAAAATGCCAAACATCTATTGAAGTATTAAGTCATAAGCTAAATGATGTGTTGATCGTCATGACATTTTCTTAATCTTTTGAAAAATTCAGAATAAAGACAAATAAATAATGCATAAACCAAAGATGAAATATGAAATAAAAGGTGAGATATTTTGACAAATACACAGTATATTTTTTAGATATGGTAGCATATGTCAGATGGGGAAGTGATGTAAATGTAGGAACCGTACATTTTTACAAACCATTCATGAATGAAGAAATGTTGAGCTTTGCTGATTGAAGTGAAGCATCTTAAAAGTGAGAATGGGTGTTTCTTGCCCAATCAATAAACATGTGATGAATGATGAATGACGTGAAGGATGTGAGTCATGAGTATGAATGAGAGCACACAGGAATGCATGGGTACACAATAAGCTGTAAAAGAATCTGATTTTTTTATATACTGTGAATAAGAATGAATAGTAATGATAATGTCATTTTGCATATTACTACTATATATACACATACGTACACATATATTTATTTATCTTATTTTTTGAGCTTTGTAACTAATGATATATGCAGAGGGCAGGTAAAGAAGTACATCCATGCATGCACACATACAAAACACAGGCATACGCCCCTTTAAACCCACCCCTGTCAGTGGTTTAGTAATGTCAAAGTTCATTAAAGATTGTGTAATATATACGCAACTACATACATTATTTATTTATTTACTATTTGCTTTGTTTTTATCTATTCATTTTGTGTATAACTGTCTTTGGTAGAGGGAGGATAAGTTTGAAATACTCTGTTCGTTTATATTCCTACTGACTGTTACACACACACACACACACACACACACACACACACACACATCAAAGACGAAAGCCCGTTGTAGTATGTATGTGTGCATGCATTTATTAAACACGCACATGTAAAAGATCTTACCAACATTATTAAATTCCTTGTGATCTTATATAAGAGTATAATTTTCTATCATGATACCTTAAAGGAGTGTTCTTAACTATCCATAACCATTTCAATTTCTCTGTTTTACCTCAAGAGTGTCATAATTCCTGAGATTCCTGATTCCTGAGCCAACTCACACCAGCCATCAGAAGCCCAACCAGTGATGTCAAGCTGCTGGAGACTGGCATTGTGTTGCATGACGGGGACTTAGCCATGTAGGAAAGCAGGTATAGTGAAACCCAGCTGTTAGTTATCTCATAGCTGTTTGCAGTGGCGTACCCAGAAAATTGAAAAGGGGGGGGCCAATGTATATATATATATATATATATATATATATATATATATATATATATATATATATATATATATCATAGACCACTGTAGATATAGCGGGCTGTGATATATATATATATATATATATATATATTTAATTATTTATAATAAATATATTTTATTATTATTTTTATTTTGCAAAGGGGGGGGCATGGCCGCATGCCCCCCCCCCCCCCCCCCCCCCCCTCGGTACGCCACTGGCTGTTAGGATGGTGGAGTAAGCCTGTAGCATCATGTTATATTCTCTATTACTTGTGAGCCCTATTGTGAGGATCCACTGAATTAACAGCCACCATACCTTTCCCTATTCTCTGTCCATCTCCCTTTCTTCCCTCTTCGTTTCTATCCTCTTCTCATAGTGCCGTATGACCTTTGTTGTCTGGCATCACTTTCTTTGTCATTAATTAACTCACCGCTATTGTGAGGGTTGACATCCTTGAGATAAACGCATTTAATCGCCCTCATCTCATTTATGAAAGTTGTGCAGTTAGTTATTTACAGGTAAAAGTGCCTTGGAAGTATCAAAAAAAAAAAAAAAAAAAAAGGATTGTAGATTGGTCTTTCGATTGCCTGCCATGTCTTCACCAATTCGGTATGGTTGATAAATGGATATCGATTTTTTTTTTTTTATCGCTACTTGTAATGTACAAAGGTCGAAAGTTAAGAAATTGAAATCTCTGGTATAAAGCATGGGAATTTATTATGAGTCTTCCTTACTTTTACTTTTGTTTAGCTATCTTTTACAAGAACTACCTCGTGTAGGTCTCGCGGCCTCTTGTAGCTTCCTTATTTTCTTATGTTCTTATCTGTTGTGACCTTGAACTCTGAGGCCTAGCTGTGTCTTAACGAATCCGTAACAACCTTTTAGAAGGGCGCCCATTTCATACCCATGTAGTACAGTACGTGGACGTATTTCCATCACCGGCAAAGCGTGGGAAAGCTGACTAAAGGGAGTTCGAGTTACGGGCTGCGGTAAAGAGGAAAGACCGCAGTAACCGAGAAAGGTGGAAAACATCCTTTTTTAAGAATATTACCGCGTCTCGCTGTCAAGTAGTTATTCAGACACCCGCTCCTAAATCTTGTCCTCCAGATAATCTAATATAAGTTCCAATTCCTGTTATTTGACCCATCCAGACGTCGGCTACCCCTTGGTTACCCTATCTACCACCAGATTCACTTGACGATTCTCATTCTCTTGTAATATACTCGTATATTCCACTTAAACCTGCTTTTGTACCCAGGCAGCTGATGTTTATCCTGTCATTATATTATACCCGCTGCTATCATGCTGAAAAAGCTGCCATTGTATTCTTGTAGATCTATTTTTTTCTCTGTTGGTTAACACTTGGTTAAAGTTGCCATTCTTTGTAACAACATGTAATTATCTTTATCATCGTCGTATTTCACACATACTTTCTCTCTCTCTCTCTCTCTCTCTCTCTCTCTCTCTCTCTCTCTCTCTCTCTCTCTCTCTCTCTCTCTCTCTCTCTCTCTTTCCTAACTTCTTTGTTTGTAGTAGTCTGACGCAGACCTTCCCTTTCTCATGGTTCCTGTCCTTTCCTAATTCCACGGATCATCTGCTTTGCCCCTCAACCTTGGCACAACCCCGGCCGCCTCCCCCTTCGCGTCCGGCTCTCGAGGGCGCGATGGCGGGCGGGTGTCAAGGTAATGTGACGCAGCCCCGAGGCGGTATAGTGGGTGTGAGGGTTGAATGTGATGGGGAGCACATCGTAATGGTGGTTAGTAATGGGTGAGGATTGACAGTGGTGGTGTCAGTAGAGAGAGTGCGAGGATGGCCGTGGCCGTGACGGCGGTGGTGGTGCCGGGAGGGATGGGTTATGATGGTAATGGAGGTGGTAAGTGGCGGTGGTGGTGGTGGTGGGTGTCGGGGCTGACACCGTTCTCACGCTGCCGTCAGTTTTTCCCACGTGGTGTTGTGCGAGGCGGCCGCTAGAGCGCACCACAGTCTAACCGTCCGCTGTCGCTAGTCTCAGCTCGGAAAAACTGTTCAGTCCCTCCCTCGCCCCTGACGTGTGCGCCGCTGACTTGTACGCTCCGCAGAGGTCACATGTGCCGCGTCTGAGTCCGAGGGATCCCGCGCGTCGTCCAGTCCAATCTAACCATGAAGGTGGAACGCGCCAGCTCCGTGTGCTCCGAGGACGCACCCTCGTCCCCGGACTCCATCATGTCCACAGGCGAGTCCGCCTCGCTCGAATCCCCGCAGCCGTCTCCGGGGCCCGTCACCGATCCTTTTGATGACCAGCGGATCTACTCTCCTGCGTACACCGCGCCCAGCCCTGCCTACAGCATCTCCAGCACAGGCAGCGGCAGCAGCGAAGCCGGCAGCACCGGAGACGACGCCTCACCCGCCAGCAGCCCAGGGTACGAGCGCTCTTCGTCGCCTGACTTTGGGTTTGAGTTTCCCCCAGACTCAGGATACCCCAGGGTGGAGCAGTTCGGGTGCCAAGCGGAATTCCAAGCGGCAGTGCAAGAAGGCGACCCCCGCGAGCTGAAGCGCATCCTGACACGGTACTCGCAGCTTGTGCAGATCAACGGCTTCACTGCTGACGGCCAGACGGCGTTGACGCAGTCCTGTCTGGACGGCAACCTGGAGGTGGTGAAGATGCTGGTGGCGCACGGGGCGTCACTACACCTTACCAATAGGGACGGTTTTTCACCGCTTCACCTCGCCTGCTGGCGCGGCAAATACGACGTGATGCAGTACCTGCTTCGCTACGCCTCCAGCAGACGGTAGTTGTGATACCACCCTCGCCCAGCAACCTGTGCCATGCGTGTGTGTGACGTGCAGCGCCGCGCGGCCCGCCCGCCCCGTGCAATACTGAATGGCGGTGGTCCAGCACGGCGGCCGCCGGGCCGCGCCTCGCCGACCGGGATGTTACAGTCTGTGATGTTGACGCTGTGTATAGGACTGTCCCGCCGTGCTGGCCGCCCGGGTCGTACCCCTCCCCCAACACCCACGGTGCCGCCACCGCCTCCGTCCGCACCTGCCTCGCCAGAGTCGCCCGTCACTCGACAAGTTACCTCAGTATTATTCTTCACGAGTGAAGTGGCGACGACGGCACCGGGTGGGGCGCAGCAGGACGGGGCGGCGGTCCGAGATGTGCAATACGTGAAGAATGTCGCTGCGTGAGTGATGTCAGTCGGTAAATAGAGACAGTCGTAAATTACCACAGTAAAGATTGTGATATAGGGCGGCCCAGGCGTGACCCAGTGGCGATGATGACCCAAGTCCCGCCCCGCCCCTCCTGCCGTGGGAGAACAAGGGGTGGACCACGCCCGCCCCGCTCCGCCCGGCCAGCCTGCTGAAGAAGACCCTCACAGGAAAACAAAAAAAAGAGGTAGCAAAAACTTTTGCCCCTCACGACGCTAGGAGTAATAAAAACATCCCCAGAAGCGAATGGTTTCCCAGGCAGTAGCGAGGAGCAGCAGCAGCAGCATGAAGGAACAATCTACATGCAGCTCACTCCTGCCCCGCCACATTCCCTGGCGGGATAGAACACCAGAGAGGGACGACAGGACAGAAAGATGCCTCCTCTTCCCCCACGTTCCATCTTCCGTTCCATCTTCCACCCCCATCTCCCCCGCGATCCTCCCCAAGCTCCCTGGCTTGGGCGAGTGATACCCATGTGAGGGACACACAATGGTCAGACCCCACAACTCTCCCTCTCTCTGTCACCCTCCCATGCATGCATGTGTGTGTGTGCCGTCTTGTAAGCGGCTGATAGCTTATTGGTTTAAGCTCTGCTACTACAAGTAAGGCAGGATCCCATCTCTCACACACACACTGCCCCTCACCCCTCCCACCCCACCCGTTCCGGCACTCCATGGCCGCTAACAGGTGGCGGTGGTAACGATGGTGGTGGTGGTGGAAGCTGGCCGTGGGAAAGGCAGCGGTTGTGGTGGTGGTGGCGCGTTGGGGCGAATCTCTGCCGTACCAACACCACTGTCCCCCCTCCCTTCCCCTTCCCTTACTCCCTCCAACCGTCCCGCGACCGTAGGAAGACCCCCCACCACTATCACCAGCAGCACACCTCGTTCACCACACACACATGCCTCTTTCTCTCTTCCCAAACAACCACAAATTTGGGAACGAGAAACTGTGATTTTGAGTGGATTGGGGTGGAGGGAAGCGGAGGATGAAGAAAGGGAAGAAGATGCAGACAGGCCGGCAAGCGGTGTGTGTGCACGGCCAGAGAACCAGCAAGACAAATCTGATCGTGTACGTGAATAGACCTTCTGTGTACGTAAGGACTTGTGCACGTATCATCCCTCAGACGAGCCTCAATGTGTACGTGGAAGAACCATCTCTCTGTGTACGTGAACACCTGAAAGCCTCCAATGTGTACGTAAGGATCCAGTGTGCACATGAGAGAACAGTCTTGGTTGTGTACGGAAGGAGGGGTGGACGTGCCCGGCTGTGCCCCGGTCCCCCGCCACAGTGATACGCCCCCAATGTGCCTTAAAAACACTATGTTAAGTTGTTGTCTGTTGAAACGTTTCCCGAATATACTTTGTTTTTTTAAAGGACGCGCAAGTCGCCCCCTTTCCCCCATTTTTTCACAATTGTATCATTATGATTATTATTATTATTATTATTTGACTTCAGATATCAATCATATATTTCTGTAATACAGTTATATTTTTGTAAACAAGTTTTTTATTTATTGGTGTGCATCCTTCCTTTGGTGTAGCTTTCGTGATGGAGATGAAGAAACAAAAGACATGCGTATAACGTAAAAAGTATATTGAATTATTTGCAATACTTTTGACAAAATTTGCTTAACATAACATTTTGTCCTATTTTTGCATAAACATTTGTTCTGTAACACCCAGCCCTAAGCCATCAATACCTGACTGGCAACACTGAATCAACCTCAGTAGAATGGTAACTACTGCATAAGATCAATATAGATGCGTAATAAAAAAGAAAAAAAGCTAAATATCCATACAGTACTAAAGGTTCAAAGGTTCAGTATTAAAGAACAGGTTTGAAAGTAATGAAAAAGAAATAAGATATACGTACTAAGGAGGGAGTCTTGGTGCCGCTGACAGGGTGAGGTTGTGGGTAGCGTCAGCAGCGTCAGCAGGGCGGCAGCAGCAGACGGATAGTCAGCAGGTGGGGTCTGGCGGTCTCTACCTACCACATGGAAAACCACAAGACTGCTTTTTCTTTCGTTTTTTTTCCTTGTGGCTTGTTTTGGTTTATTTGTATGCATTGGGGAGTGTGTTCTTGTTGCTACTCGGGCTTGTTGCTTCTTTGCCTCGGCTTTGCGATGAGAAATGCTCGAGGTCATCATCATCATCTCTTCTATTTCTTTCTCATCTCATTTTTTCCCTCCTCCTCCTCCTATTACCATTACTGTTGCAGCTGCTACTTCATAATACTCTACTACTACTGTTTTACCATACTTACATAGCTGCACTATCTACTACCATTACTAATACTAGTAATATTGCTACCATAGTACTATGCAACTCGACAAGCAACTACTACTACCACTATCGCTAAGGGCATCACCATCAGCTTCTGATATCATTAGAACAACATAAATGCTACTGCAACTCCTACCATGTGCAGTAGCAGCAACAATAAAGTTTGCCCACCACTCCTACCCTTACTACTACTACCACCACTACTTTTACTACTACGCACGTACTGTTACATTTTCACAAAAAGTTTGCGACTTTTTAGTTCAGTGTAAAAACACTTCACCATCTGTGCTCTCTCTCTCTCTCTCTCTCTCTCTCTCTCTCTCTCTCTCTCTCTCTCTCTCTCTCTCTCTCTCTCTCTCTCTCTCTCTCTCTCTCTCTCTCTCTCTCTCTCTCTCTCTCTCTCTCTCTCCAACGGGCTGCTACTGATAAGAGATTCAGGTATCAGGTATTCAGGTAGGTTCAGGTACTGATAAGGGTATCATTCTAACAGGCTTGAAGGAGGAACTGTGTATCATGCCTTTTTGTTGCAATGGAAACACGAATAAACTGCTACTAAGGACCAAGAAATAAGTATTTAAGAATGTAGTTTGAACTTAGAATTCACAGCATGAACTCAGCTATAAGACTTTTCCTCCCTCTTTAATAGGTCGGCCAGAAGAAGAAGAGGTAAGGAGCAGAGAGTATCAATTTCTTGGGGTGATTTATCGCTCTGTGGAGTACCTTCTGTGGGAATGCTGATGTTACGCAGACAAACGTTGGTTAAGGTATTCAAGACGGAGTGCTGACCCCCTCCTTCCCCCAACCATTCCAATAGAACAGAGATGGAATAAAAGAGGCAGTCAATCAAAACCGGACATGATGCAGTATGCTTTGTGACAGTAAATTTGTTGACTCTTTGTTGAGAGAGAGAGAGGAGTCTGCGTGTGTGTGTTTGGGTTGTATTCTTTAGGGCTGAAGAAGAAGCGTGGGTCTGTCGCAAATGGTGGTTCCTGAGGCTACTAAAGCTGCTGGCGGACCGATCATTGTGGTGGGTCCCAGAGAGAGAGAGAGGAGAAGACACCAGAAACTATCCTCCCCCCCCCCCAACACTTCTATACGTGCCTCCCACCACCTTCCCTTCCCTCCTTCTGTCTTCACACCCAACCACCACCACCACTACTACCACCACCACCGCCACTACCACCACCACCACCGCCTGTTATTCACGGCTATAGTTCACACAAGGGTGCCAAGACGCAAAGTAAATGCTAAAGGGAAAAATCACATACATACATAAAGATAGATAGGGAGGGAGGGACAGAAAGGAAAGCTACTGTAAGATAAACGAAAGGATTGACATATTCTTAGAACAAAATTGTGAGGTTATGATAAAAACTTAACTTAGTATAGGGAATGAACGTGATAATGAAAAGGGCATTCAACACACACACACACACACACCACACACACACACACACACACACACACAAGAATATCCTCTCCACTCCTCTTTCTCCCTTTTTTTCCCTCCTCATCCTCCTCGTCCTCATCTTACTCCTCGTCTTCTTCGTCTTTATTGTTCTCTTCCTCCTTCTCCTCTTCCTTCTCCTTCTCCTCCTATTCCTTCTCCTCCTTCTCTTCCTTACTGAACGTTACCACATTCTTCATTCTCAAACTTAATTTATCAGCTGTTTCTTGTATTTATCTTTGCGACTCTCCATATTTCTCTCTCTCTCTCTCTCTCTCTCTCTCTCTCTCTCTCTCTCTCTCTCTCTCTCTCTCTCTCTCTTCTCTCTCTCTCTCTCTCT